>CAVLGL010000137.1:36687282-36902282 GCA_963668995.1 Parnassius mnemosyne | reverse complement strand
ACATCACACGATACTCATGATAACATGATGATACTTTTGTGACTGTTTTCACCCATTGCAATATTTTGCAATAACTAGAATCAGTCATCTATATCATGGTGTCGAAAAGGGGCTTAGAACGTATGGTCAGTGTAGAGAACCGGATGCCCTCTTTACAGGAAACGAGGCATTCAATCTTAGTCCTCAGGGTGAGAACGTATTCTGCATTTTGATTATTCATCGAAAACAAATGTAAGTAGATGTCTTTGGTCCATAGAATCAACTTACCATCAGATAGACTGTGTGTTCGTTTGTCACCCTTATTCTATATTAAAAAAATCAATTACATATTATTCTAAAGCCATAATTTTAGAAAGAACTGTTAGCTCCATTTTGACAGCACCAAACCCAAGAAAATACCTTGTTTTAACTACTCCGACCGAGTTAAAAAAATGCTCCTTTTAAGCAGTATATCACGGGATAGCTGCTGCTTATGGGTGCACATTTTTTTGATGATTTCAAAGACTTCGCGAATCTGACTTGGGTTCCCTCCGCAGGTGGAGATGGGGGCCGTGTACAAAGTGCTTCAGCGTGTTTTGACTGATAACGAACAGCGGCAGGTATTATCCTCTACCGAGAAGAGGCCAACAAAAGGGATAGTGGGGGGGGGGGGGGGGTGAGGGGCAAGAAAATGCCACGCTGATTTCATGATATAACCGTCTCGTATATACCAGATGTTATATAGCCGTGTGGTGGTAGTGGTGTAAGAGAATCGATCATCCAAATTCGTTCTGTGGGTATCGTAAGATGCAACTATGGGAAATGCCTTGCTAGACCGGCGTCGGGCAGCATTGTGCAGCATTGGTGAAGTAGAGCTTCAGTGCAGTGATCGTTAATCCGTTTGCCAAGCGTGATGATTAAGACAAATCTTATTTACAGTGGAAGAAGCTAGTGTCCATAAGAGTGTTTTTGCGGACCGATGAAGAAGATGTAAATATACTAGATGTAAAATAACTACACCAGCAATGGCGGGCAACAATCAAGATGAGAAGAGCCGTGGTAGCTCAGTGGTTAGCGCCCGCTTTAAATTTCACAGTACGCGAGCAACCCGGGTTCGATACTCGCCGGCACCAATGAAATTGTTAATCGTGCTCGGCGGTGAAGGAAAACATCGTGAGGAAACCTGCATGTCAGAGAAATAAGAAAAAAATCGAGGACATATGAAGTTCGCCAACACGCATTGGGGTAGCGTGGCGGACATTTCCTTTCCCTAAAACCATTTCAGAAATGAGGGGAGCCTGTGCCCAGCTGTGGGACGTATATAGGCTGTATCTATAAATTTAAATTTTATACTATATTTTACCGGTGGTAGGATTCCTTTCCATCGTCAGCCTGCAGTCCACTACTGAATATGGACCTCCCCCAAAACGATGCTAAGACTAATTTTCTCTACACGAATTCAATTGTTGACGCTACACAGGACTAGTCAGTAGAGCTCCTTCTGCCTAAATGAGGGGAGGCCTGTGCCCAGCAGTGAGACGTATATAGGCTGTAATTTTATTCAAGATGCGAGTTGGTACTAGCATCGTCAATTCGACTTTCAAGCGTGACGTTTTCACCCCTTCCCTGTCTCGTGACCCACATATAGGTTATTGCCTTACTATTTGTATTACTTTTGTCTGCGAATCGAATATTATTCTACCGGACTATTTATAAGTTGAAGAAGAATTTCTGTTTGAAAAGAACACAGTAACCAGTAACCATTGTTTGATTAAGGGTTCTCTCTGTTTTGTATTTCTATAAATTGTTTCGACATTATTCACACAACAAGAGGCTAACAAGTTATACAGCACGAGAGTTGTAGATATTCATGTGACATCAAGTGCTCGCTCATGCTCAAAGCCTTCATTTGGACCGTCCTATGATAAAAAGGTTGGTATGCCCACGGACACGCGACGCTTATTAAGCCTTCATTACCAGGGAATTTTGCCTGCAATATTGTTAAAAACTCGCTTCAAAGCGTACCGTCACTAAGTGGTCGCCTTGGGTAATGTCAGGTCATATATTTTGACTTAAGAATTTCAGTAGTTTAGACAGTTCAACTTACAATCCCATCTTGAAGAATTCTAATTTTAAAAACATATTTTCACTTTGTTACCAACATAACTACTGCGTAATCACAACTGGAGTTCTATTCTACGTAAACGAGAAAAAGTCGATAAAGTCTTCAAAGGTTTCTCACAGTCTCCCTGTATGGATCTGTAGTAAACGTGAACACCATAACGATTTCTCTCAGTTTCAGAAAAAAATATAAGCACACAGAGTCGGCGTGTTTCTAGTTTCGTTGTTGATAAATATCAATTTTTTTTTTATTTATTTCAATGGAATTGTCATTAATACTGCGTATATAATGAATTAATATAATTACGAATGGTTTTAAAACCTCAGAACATATTATACAAATGTTTAAATCTATGTTAATTATATTGAGTGATGTTAAAATATGGTAAGTAAACTACGATAGGTTGTTTTCGACTTTACAACTATTATTACAGAACCGTACAGTATGCGATACGATAAAATGATAAAGGTTAAAGTTAAGCCACATTAATATTTTTAATGGGTTTGCAATATAATTATTGTATGTGTATTAAAATTTAATAAAGTAATTGATTTTAATTAAAAAATAGCAACAAGGGTGTCGTAAGAGACGACAGAGGGAAACAAATCGGTAGATGGGCCAGCAACGTCTTTCTAATTACGATTAAAAATAAAAATAAACTGCGGTTGCAACCCGCTTGCCAAGCGTGAAAAATATTCCCCCTTGGCAAGAGGCAAATCTATGGGGAAGCCTATGTTCAGCAGTGGGCTTGCAACAGCAACGGTAAACAAAGGCATAACGTCTTTGCGTTTGAATTAAAATATTTTCAGAACCCTTGTACAACCATAATAACTCCCTTGTACAGCGACTACATTGTGGAGGCAGCGTGTTAAAGAAATATGCATTATGGAAACGTCTTCACACATAAAGCAGATCGGACTGATTTATTGTTAAACTTATCTGTGCGATCTAAAAGGTACACGGCCGGACGTCGGTAGATGTATTGCTCTACGGTAACTATTTACTATCGATATCATTAATCTTGAGGCACGCAATCATTTGTAACTGAATATTAATTGAAACATCACGTGTCTGCGATTAATAATTAAAAATTGATTTTGAAATATCGAGTATGAAGAGTCTTTTGCATTTTTTTTTAATGTAATACAGGTAACTTAATTTGATTTGTTTATATTTTAAGGAAAACGTTGTTAGGTAAAATTGGGGACTTTGGAGGTTTATTTTTATCATTTTAAACTATAATTAATCGTTGCGATCGCAGACTTGTCGACGTCCAGCCTCTCCAAATAGTCGATTCCCGAAAAATATTTAGTACCATAGACCACAATCAACGCTTCTGCAAATTGTACAGAAGACCGAAGAGTACAGAAGAGTTCTTGTAGTACACATACGTAAGACAGTCTTAGACAGAGAGAAAGAAAGTTTTTCGAGTGGCAGCCTCGTATCAGTAAGTGAAGTGTATGGCCGCCTCGAGATGGAGTGATGAACTAGTAAAACATGCAGGAGTTGGTGGATGCAGGTGACACTTCTTGGGGGAGGCCTATGTTCAGCGGTGGACTTGGGATGGGTTGTAATGATGATGATATTGATGAGGATTCCAGCCTACAAAAATCCATTACTTGAAACTCTACCATCAGATTTTCTGTAAATTATATAAAAATAAATTACGAACCAAAAGAATAATACTCTAGTCACTAGAGTAATCATTACTTTGGTTCATTATTTGCAATGTCTATTAGTCTAGTGTAAACGTTTGTTATTTGATTTTTATCTTTTTGGGTTTTTGTTTATTTTTTTGCAAAATATATTTGTACTTTTGTTTTTGTTTAATCTCTTTCTTTACTCACATCAATTTTATCACAAAACACTTCTAGCAATTAACAAGAGAGCAAAATATACTCTCATATCATGAAAACTTTATAAATGCATCAGCTGACCCAGCACACATTATGTTGTCCTTTCTGCAGGGTTAGCATGGGCAGGAGACAATTTTATCCATGGGGAAAGTACAAAATGTTTATCCCCTCGCATAGTTTTATCCACACTTCGAGCATGGCACACCGGTGGATATAATATCCACAGTAGATAAAATGGGAGATACTTACTATAACAGCAGGGCTAGCATGGGTAGGAGACAATTTTACCCCCGGGGAAAGGACAAAATGTTTATCCCCTCGCTTAGTCTTATCCACCCTTCGAGCATGGGCACACTGGTGGATATAATATCCTCAGTAGATAAAATGGGAGATAGACTTAGAATTATTATATATAATGTATTAGATATAATTGTAGCTATAATATTTGTACACCTACGGGTTGAATGCAGCGAACATCACTTTTTTTTAAAGATCTATTCTGTCTCATTACCTGTATTCACAAATAAATAAAATTTGAATTATAGATTTTTTGTATGAATATAAACTTAAACTTGGGATAGAATTGTCTCTTTCAAATGTCAAAAAAGCATAATTTTTTATCTTTCATTTGGCTCCATGCTACGTACGGGAGATATATGTGTACTGGTTATGTCAAATGGGGATATACTTCTCCCACTTGCCGTGCTTTGGCATAAGGACAAGATAATTTTATCTCTTGTCAGTGGATATAATCGGGGGATAAAAAATTTGTCCCCAGCCCATGCTAGCCGTGCTGAGATAGATTTTTTGTATGAATATAAACCTAAACACACGTCCAACGATCTAGGATAAAATTGTCTCTTTCAAATTTCAAAAAAGCATAATTTTTTATCTTTTCTTTGGCTCCATGCTACGGACGAGGGATATATGTCTACTCGTTATTTCAAACGGTGATATACTTCTTCTCGTTGCCGTGGTTTGGCATAAGGACAAGATAATTTTATCTCTTTTCAATGGATATAATCGGGGGATAATTTTTTTGTCCCCAGCCTATGCTAGCCGTGCAGGTAGGTGGTGAGACGAGCTGATGCGTTTTTATTTCGTTATTGATTAAAAATTTACTTATTAATAGGTACTCAACTTTTTAGAGCACTAACCTAACATACCTAATATATTGTAGGTTGTGAATAAGAGTCATTTTAGTTCATAAATATAGAATTTGTTAATAATTTGACTACGGCGCCACCTTTTGGATCCAAGCATAGCCTCAATGAACCATTATCTCGTAAAACAAAAATATTGTCTAAATGACACCTCAATCGGTTCAATCAGTTAAAAGTTACACGGTCACTAACATTAACAGATACACCAATGATTATACTTATGAAAATATCAAATATCAATAGTGGGTAGAAGATTACCCCACAGTGCATAGCTCTTGGGTATAGATGCACTACCATCATCGAAACCAATATGAATTGCCTTATATACCTACTGTAATTATACTCTCTTATCCTTCAGATCTTAGCACGGCAGCAGGCACTAAGGTACCAGGCAGGATACTGTGTGCTTTGCTGAATTTTAACGCGGAACACAAAAATTTTGCACCGATTGGGAATCGAATCTTGGAGAATTTAGTAGACAAATATCTACTAATAACAAATGTCGATTAAGGAACATTGACGAACCAGCAATTTTACTATCCCGTGCTATATACTTCTACCATATATTTAAGACTAACGTCAAAACAGGTAACTACGCTGAAAGAAAATGTAAAAATTTTAAAACCACTTTACTCATGTTTTATTGGCCATTAGACGGGAGAAAAACGAGTCGCTGCGTAATCACTAAGGATATTAAAATACGTTATAAGCATAAAATCTTCAACAAATTGTTTCTCAGATATAATAACCTCTAGGTCTTGTTTCTTTTACTTTTAAAACAAGGTATCATTAATTATTTGCTAAATTATTAAGGTTAGTAATATACTTATCCCACATAATTTATAGGTTTTTTAAACATCTATTAATGTATAATGATTTCTTATATTTACGCGAACACTACACATTGAATAAAACTGTTTTTTTACGGATTTTATCGCGTTTATTTTACTATTTTTATTCCCGACGTTTCGAGTGCTTTACAGCGACCCTTGGTCACGGAGGGGGGGGGGGGGGGACTGAGATGTGTTTGACGTCTCGATGTCATAGTTAGCCCGGCTGCCTTTAGTTTTTTTAATATTAATCTATTAATGTAGTTATTTAGATATAAGGCAATCATTTTTATTATTATTTTATAAATTTGTAGTTATTTTTTAAATCTCCAAGATTTCCAGATAAAATATAGCCTAGATTCTTCACGACATTGCTAAAAACATAATTTTGCCTGGACAGACAGATAGTTAGACACAAAAATAGCATGCAAATAACGCCCTGAGCTTAATAGAAGTCAGTTATTTTATTATTACAGACAGACACGTCAATTTTAATTATATGTGTAGATGAGGAATATATTCATGCAATTTAAAAAAAAGAGCCCGTATTAATAAACGTTACTCAGCTCAAGTACACGCACTTGAGTACAATCTTGAGGTTATGATCTTATTACTAAACATATCTCAAGATGCGGTTTAGGTTTACGATACTGAGTGCCACACTGATTAATAAACGAAACCGGACTCTCAAGTGTGTGTACTTGAGTGCAAGTCACAGAACAGTATTCCTAAGTACAGCGTTTTGAGAAACTGTTTTTATGTGTTTATGTATCTAATGATTACGCATTTGAGTACATCGTTGAATAACGTTATTAATACGGGCCTAGTACTCCCAGTAACGTGTTGAAATTGTAGGAATTTCTTCATATTGTAGCTTTAATCTGGACAGTTTGAACTGCATTCTTGCATTGTTCAAACTTGAAACTACTGCACTACACTAGCCTGTGCTGAATAGGATGTCTCTCAGTCCACTTAGGGCGTGAGATATATCAAGCGAGATGCGCAATCGTCAAGAATCTCATATTTTATATTACAGACGCTGACACAAGGGTCACAGGATATCAGTAAAGTATAGGAGTTATCTTTTTCTTATGTAGTATAGATAGCCGTACATTTTGACAAGGCAAATGTTCAAGTTTAGTTGTAAAATGTGTAAAACAGTATATTCAAGACACGTAAGGAAATAAAATTCAATATTTTCAATATGTCTGATTGCTTGCGTTTTGTTGGTTTTTGTGTAATAATTTAATTATATATTCATTAAAAATAAATTCACATAAGAAGTATGTGATATTTTACATATTTAATAAACCTTGAACATAAATATAGTAAAACTAAAATAATTTTATTCAGTAATCATACACTATGGTACTGAGAAGAGACATTTGCTTTACATGGTGAAAAGTGAAATATTACTACGATTTGATTGCAGGAAGAAATGACAACTAATACTGTATAAATAAAAAAATAACTCATAACTAATATTTCATAAACCATTTAATATTTTATATAATCTCTATCTAACGAGTTGTCACTTGGTATCTAACTGTTCCAGCTCGCACATTTATCAATGTCGAGTAGTGTACGTATTTACTATTATATACGGTGGTGGTAGAGCGTTAGCTGTCAACAGATGATTGTTGTATTAACGTAAAAGATATCATAGAAATAAGTTTATCTTCTCAAGAAATACCTATATCCTTATTTGGAGAAAATCACCGTGCCTACTGTCCTGATTTATCTTTAGTAATAATGGTAAGTTCGTTTTTATATTCAGCCAGTTATTTGTTTTTATTTATAACTCAATTCAAATCACAGAAATAAAATCATTTAAGATGATTTGACTACGATTATTCTAAAAAATGTTAACAATACTTAATATTTTTTTGGAATTTTTTTAAACTAAAGTCGTTTCTACACCATTATCATTATATAGCATATAAAAGTTTACTGCTGAACCATAGGCCTCTCCCATAGATTGCCTCATAGGGAGGATATTTGCCATGTAATTTGTTTGGTATTGGTATCCACACTTATTAGACGGATTAACAACCGCACGGCCGCACCCGCAGTTTTTTTAATCATTTTGAGTTGTTACGAAGATGTTGCTGCCCATCTCATGTTTTAGTTTCTCTCTTTCGCCTCTTACGAAGCTCACGGGATGATATGAGGTAGTAGATGTCTTATCTTCTTCGTATTTTGTTTGAAATCGCTTTATTACGTGATAGAGCCACGCTGTAGCTATATTGTAGTTGTAGCACGAATGGGTCGGCTCGATCGGGGTGGGACCACGCTCTCAAATAATAACAGCGTTAAATAGCAGCTTAACACTGCTGTGTTTCGTATGGTGAGTGTAGAGAACCGGATACCCATTTTACTGGAAAAGAGGATTCCATCTTAGTCCTCACGGGTGACAACGCGTCTGCATTTTGATTCGCAAACGAGGATAGATGTAGATGTCTATGGGCGACAGCAACCACTTACCATCAGGTGGACTGTGTGCTCGTTTATCATCCTATCCTATAAAAAAGAACGTCGCAACTACATGACCAATTTTAGGTATATGGAAAATCAGTTTCACATAGGTCATAGTTTCTTCTTCCCTTAAATATTATTTGTTATAACAGTTTTCTTAATCACTGTAGACATTATATAGACACGTAATTGTTTTCTGATGAAGTTGGCGCACCTTGTATGGTCCCTGGTCAAAGCCACAGAAGGAGGCCTCCATGGTGTAGGAGCGCGCAACGGCGAGGTGGCGCCACACGGTGACTCGCGCCGTGCTTTCACGCTCACGTTCCACGCGGAAAGAGCACGATCCGAGCGCGAACGCGTCCGATATGCGGTGCATTAAAGCTGGCAACATCTGTTATGCACATAACATAAATTGTATAAATATATGTGTGTGTATGTGATATATTAAATGATACCGTTTTAAACGGCTCCGTGGCGTAGTGGCTCAACAATGAGTTGCAGAGCTAAGGGCCGCGGTTTCGAATCCCGCACGGAACGAGTATTTGTATGGCCTACAAATAAATGTTCCGGGTCTGGATATTTATCCTTGTGAAATTTATGTATGTAAACTGCCCCCACGATACAGGAGAAAATCCTAGTGTGGAGGTAACGTTTAAAAAAAAAACATAAAAAAATAGAAAAAAAAATGTTGAATTATACTTTTATAAATGATATAAATCAGATTCATATAAATCTCTGAGAGGATTGTATCCATATTAGGGGCTGCTTTAAAATAAAAAACTAGAAGCTTTAATAATGTGATACTTAAGAAAGGGCAGACAGACAGACCGACATTATAAGGGTCCTTTAACGTAGATAGTAGAACTCTAAAAATCAATCATAATATTATACCAGAATCTCAGTCCTTAAAAACGCGTCTGATTATTATTTGCATAAATTAGAAAAATATGCACTAAGCACAGATAATATCTCAAATGCTTGCTATGAGTCGATCGGGTCGTTTAGATACGAAAATATTTTCCATTACTTGAGCAATACGTTGGGGAATAGCACCATGCAAAACTTGATTTCCCTGGTGCATTGCCGTATAAATGAACTAAATACATTTCACCACAGCGTTGATAATAACACTAAATTAATGTTACATCAACGATTTACTTATAGTAACCGCTTTGGGTTTATACCGTGTGTACATATAATAGTATGTAATTGTATATATAAGCAATGCAAAAACACAAATAGCCAGCCAGTACTGATGTGTACGTACTCGTAGATTTACGATATCGCGGTAAGGCATGGCCGACTGCATACAAATAGGACTATGCGGAGAGGAGAGCAGAACACAGTTAATTAATAAGTGTGGATGGTCAAGTCTTCGCTTTTGGTCGTGCAACTCACTAGGTATTTAACGGGTTCGTCGGGCGCGAGCCGGTCGCTGCTGCACCAACTCTCCGCGCTCGCGCATCCATAGAAGAACACATTCTTCTTGCGCGAGTGACCGTGATAATCACAAAATACTAACGGCGGTTTCTTCCAAACTCGTACTAGATATTCTATGAGGCCCTGGTAACGAAAAATAGAATATCAAGAAAAATAAACTTGTAATTTTTTTTTATTATTATTGTAATTACAGGTGTGGACTACAGCTAAATAAGTCTATAGCCGCAATAAATGTAAAAACTAATAAATAAATATTAGTTATTATTTATTAATTATTATATATTAAATATCCTAGTAAGCATTTATTTTAGTTTTCTAACTGTGACCCTCATAATGTTGTAGCCAAGATGTTGGGTTCTCAAAGTCTAAATTAGAAAAATATCGAATAGACTTTTTACTCTATTCAATATTTTTTTAAATAGATAATTATATTATTTAAATAGGGCATGTCACCAATTCTTTAGGGATGACATATAGGTGTCTAAGCCCGGCAGTAACAATTTAACATCAGGTGGACTATGCACTCGTTTGTCACCCTTGTTTGTATAAAATCATTTCTGCTATTTAGATTTATGCTTAAATAAATAAAAGTCCTTCCCGTTAAATAAGATAGATGTATTCGCGGTAAAATTTGTTACGACTATTAGAAAACCGATAAGGTTTAGTTCTAAACAAAAAAAATATGCTCATTTTGGGGTGTCCCAAGGCAGTATATTAGGACCATCTCTATTTTTGATATATGTATATCAATGGCCTTTGCAATCTCGAACTTAATTTAGGTAAAATATCTTGTAGGTACGCAAATGATACCGTGCTCCTTTTTTCCGAAAATACAGGAGACAAGATTTATTTATGTGCACAACAAGGTTTTAATGGGGTTAATAAATGGCTCCAACAAAATGATAGGTCGGGGAAAAAGTTTCTTCGTATTTTGTTTGAATAAAATTGAAGAAAAATGCTTTTAGTTGTACTGTCTGTATCTGGCTGGTTTTAATATCAATACATATATATAGGACATTAAGAAAAATAAAAATAAAAAGAAAAAACACTTTCCCGCCATATTTCAATTGCTTTTCTGTCCGCCAAAATGAGTGAATCTAACGAAGAAATTCGATACATTCTGAAGCTTGATTACAAGAAAGGGAAAAATGCGACTCAAGCCGCAAAAATTGTGACGTTTATGGACCTAATACAGTGTCAGTAAGAGTAGCACAAAATTGGTTCAAGCGTTTTCAGTCCGGGAATTTTGATGTTTGATTACTGGTGATGAAAAGTAGATCACCTACGACAAGAACGTGCGAAAAAGATCATGGACTACCCTTTGTAGTCAAGCTCCACAGACTGCAGCGAAACACGCAGTAAGTTGATGCTGTGTGTATGGTGGGATTGGAAGGGCATCGTTTATTATGAGCTTTTACCGTTGGGCAAAACCATCGAGCTAGGTTGGGAAGTGTTATTGCATCCACCATATAGTCCTGACCTTGTACCATCAGATTTTCACCTGTTTCGGTCTCTCCAGAATATTTTGGGTAGTGTTAGGTTAACATTAAGAAAGGACTGTCACAACTACTTGTCGCATTTTTTTTAATCAAAAATCCTAAGATTTCTATAGCAACGGAATTATGTCACTACCCACAAGATGACAACAAGTTATCGAACAAAATGGCACATATATATTATAATTAAATGTATTTAAACTTTGAAAAAAAAATGTCTTGAATTTATATATAAAATACAAAGAAACTTTTCCCCGACCTCCGACAAAACCAAATATATTCATTTTTCTATGCGCAGCTGAACCCAGCTATGATAATTCCAGAAAGTTATGCACATTATTTGCAGAGTCTAAATGTAATTGCCCATTTATTTTAAATACAAAGACTATTAAATATCTTGGAATAATTATAGATTCTACTTTTAAATTTAAAAACTACATGGACCACGTGTGCAGTGGAGTTCGTAAACGAATATTTGTTTTTAAAAGTATTCGTTCCTTTGTGTAACCTAAACTACAGCTAACACTACACTACTACCACCGGAAAGCGCTCAAAGACCTGTACTAAAATTCGCAAGATTCCGCCCCACCTTATTCCCGTCCTATCTCTTATCCTGTAATGTCGCCTCAGTGCGCCAGTTATTCGTTATGAGTACGTTACCAAAAACAGTACTTAAAATCGCCCTACAGAAGATATGTCAGTGATAAAAGATGCAAATATGCATTCATGCATAGATTTTTTACCTTGGCCCTTTTCTGTATAATCAAGTCAATGCAAATTTGTGAATGTATCCATTAAAAATGGCAGATTGTAAAAATGTAATTCCAACATGTTTACAAAGTTTGTCATACGGTGATACGGAAAAGCTTGATAATATATTTTACTGAAATTAACCTTAATTAGTAGGTATGTCACTCATTTTATATAAGAAGCAGAAAATATTTGTTAGTGTATATATCAGGAAATACAACTAAGATACAAGTTAGGATTAACCCTATATCTAGCTGTATTTGTTCAGGTACCAGTTATTGTAAACTATTTTAAATTTATTGAATTAATTGTACAGATTATTGAAATAAAAATTAATTAAATTAAATTAAATACCAGTTCAATACCTTGAACAGGTTAGATATATTTGTTACCGATATACGTTTTAGCTCAAAGAAAAAGCATTCGCCTTAAATTTCCAAGTAAGTACGCGAGGAAACTACATTTTATCCATGCACCTATGAAATTGTTGGGTGTAATTTTAAGCGCTGATTTACCACGTGCTCGGCGGTAAACAAAAATCATTGTGAGGAAACCGGTATGTTTCAAATTAAAAAAAAAAACTTTAATTTTTTAAATTTGAAACATTTCAAGGAAATGTAAAGTTTGTCAATGCCAATTGGAGCAGCGATTTCAGCGAGATTCTCCTAAAACACTCTCAGATATTTTTGGAGGCTTGTGTATATATTGTTACTTTTTATATCTACTACAAAAATTATGTACATGTATGTTTATAACAAAATATTTTGTATCTACTAAGTATTTGCTTTTATTAATACCACGAGCTTGAACGAATAATTACATGTACACAGAACAACTAAACAATATACATATTTACCTTCGTGTGGTAGATTGAAGGATGTAAAACAGGACTCGGCTTGCACCAACGACGATTTAAATCTTCATTAGTTAAGCCGCATCGATAGCTGAAACAACACGCAGACATTATCCGAGACATCCAGGAAGTTTCCCGGTCGACAACTTATCGCCGCTAGTCGCTTGCCCGTATCCATTGAAGTGGCACGGTCATGGGTTGAAAGACGGCTATCGTTGTTGTGATATCAACATCTGAATGGGCCCTCTAAATCATTATCTTGTATTAACTTTGTACAATAAGATCGAAGATAGGCTTGATAAAACGTCGAGGGAAACGGAGCAATCATAATACAATTGTATTTTTATATTAATATTGGGTCCGGATAGAATTTGCAGCTCCGGCCTTTTATTCGTGTCACACTCTATTGAAAGTTCAACTGTATATCTTGTACAAAACTGTTTAAAATGATAAGTAATATATCACTGTAATGTAAGTCCAAAAGGTAGACTGAAGACGAGATTTGCTGTATATCTAACTCCAATAGTTCACTGCTGGACATGATCTCCTCTATATAGGAAAAAATCCCCTCAGAATTACCATCTTTGGCAGGAGTTGGATTGGCGCTCTGAATACCAGATGCCTCATAATTTTGATGCTGTTTTTTGTACCTATTTCACGACTGCTGAGATGCGACCCTTTTGATACGACTTAGGGACCTTCAAGAAAAGAGCTTACTCCTTTTTAAAAGGCCGGCAACGCATCTGCGATTCCCCTGGTGTTGCAGTTGTTCATGGGCGGCGGTAGTCACTTACCATCAGGTGAGCCGCATGCTCGTTTGCCCCCTCTCCTATAAAAAAAAGACCTGTCAAAAGCCATGAGATATTTCTGGCATTTTCTATATTCGGCTCTTTCAACAACCATGGGACAAAATGTGGTGTTGGATTCTTTTACGCTGCTCTTACAAAAAGTATATTCACTACGTTTTTGACACCATTTAGATTACAATACTATTATTTTTTCTTCGTTTCTTCGTTTTTTTCTTTCTTCGTTTGCCCCTCAGCCCAACAAAGAAAGATAGACGGAGCCCTGCATATATTTCAAATTATGCCAAAACCATGCTCAACTTCTTAACGCACTTAAGCATACGTCTTCCTTCTTTCTTTCTTTATCAATCCATAACAGCAGCAACAATACATTCAAATTACGATTAGTTACTTTACATTATATTATTATAGTATTAACTTTAAAACTTGAAATGAAAAAATGTCATCTACGTATTTTTCTAATGTGTCTTATTCGCGGATAGGTATGTTTTTAAGGGCTGTGGAATGTCAGGGGCTAAGCGCTCGCTGTAAATTTACCGTACGCGTGCAACATGGGTTCGATTTCCGTTGTTTCAATTTATAGTTGCTATTTTAAATATTAATTTAACACGTGCTCGGCGGTGATCGGCGGTTGTTTAGAGAATAAATATATTTCAACGATAATATGCGAAGTCCACCGCGGACATTACCTACGCTCTACTCTCAGAGACAAGAAGAGCCCAGCTGTAGAATGTAAATTTTTCGCATAAGAAACATTGCTCAAATCAGTATTATATAATGTTATCAGTCATCAACAAATATTTATTTAGCTTGTTAAATAATATATAGTTAAAGTACTGTCTTAGTGTAGGAAAATCCTATTCTTGCTAGAAAGACCGATGCCGGGAAATTATTCCAATAGTATGCTGTACGCAATACAAAAGACGAAGCAAACCATTTGGTTCGAATGAGTGGAATATCGACAACAAAGGTCGACCGTTTGGTTGTCCGTAGGTGGAAATAGGTGGGAAAAAATAAATCATGTAATTCCTGTTTCTCTTCAGTAATGTAGGATATACACACAAAGAACACATAGAGTAAGCCTTTAGGCTAGCAAGATTGGTTTGTACTTAATCAGGGTCACCAATGACTCTTTTAGCATGTCTCTCCACATTGCTAGGTGGCATTTTGTAGCATCAGCCCATATACGACAGCAGTATTTCATACAAGAACGGAATTGAGCTCTATTTAGGGTAAGAAGGTATCACGGCGTGAAGTGCCGCCGTCCTAGGCAGAAACACCTTTCTTTGCGGCTTTTAACCGCCCAAAATTAAGTTCAATTAATTTGACGTTATGTTATGTATGTGTATGTTATTACTATGTTGACAAAGTGGATAAACAAAGACGTGACAGGCAAAGAATTAAATATGTGTAGGTACCTGTTACAAATAAAAAATCGGACAAGTACAAATAGGACTCGCGTCCTGAGGGTTCCATACAAACTTAAGTTAGTAAAAATAATGATAAATAATACTTATCAAATAAATAATTAATTTTTTTTATTTATTTACGTGGTAGAGCCATGCTGCAGCTATATTAGTAGTATATTTGTAGCACGAATGGGTCGGCTCGACCGGGGAAGGACCACGCTCTCACAGAATACCAGCGTCAAATAGCAGCTCAACACTGCTGTGTTTCGTATGGTCAGTGTAGAGAACCGGAGACCCTTTTTACTGGAAACGAGGCATTCCATCCTAGTCCTCACGGGTGGCAATGCATCTGCATTTTGATTTGCAAACGAGGATAATTGAAGATGTCTATGGGCCACAGCAACCACTTACCATCAGATGGACTGCGTGTTCGTTTGTAACCCTACAAATTAAAAAAAAAAACTTATGGGTAAAGTAAGCACCGAATATTGCTGACATACTTAACTTTGCAGCTGAAAAAAAATTTCTCCCAAGCACCGGCTTAGATCACGATCGATGTTCTAATTGCAAATATAAGTATTTAATTGCAAAAAAATATTTACGAGTATATACAAATTACAATTGGACGCAGCTAAATGATAAGCTGAGCTGAGAAGAAGATGAGCAGATAATTGATTTATTCAAATTATTCTGTGAACAAATATGATGTGTTCCTTATGCTAAAATAATGTTTAGGAGCAGTACTTTTTGATAGTAAAATCAAATTTTAGCAAAATGTCGCCGTTAAAAATGAGTAAAATTATTAATAAATCGAATCGAGCCTTCATTATTGAATAATGAATATTAATACAAAGTTTATATGTCAATAACGTGGGTGGACTCTTTTAGCGTAACTAAATCCAATTTATATTACAAATTAACGATTTTTGGAATTTTTCTTTACTTATGCTATGAACACTTACTTTTTGCTAAATTTCATGAGTCATGACTTCTAGTTCAACGGGAAGTACATAATCCTATAGGTTTTGATCCGTGAGTTTGCGAGCGTCAAAATATGTCAGAAATAAAATAATATAATTAAAAACGTAACTAAAATTTCTTATCTTTTAAAAGAAATTAGAAGGTTGAAATTATAAATCTCCAGGAGACTGTAGACATTAGCATTGGCTTTTAATTTCAACTTGTTACTTATAATCGTTTCTGAGAAAAAGAGCCTCGACAATCGGACAGACCGACAGACGAACAGACAACAAACTGACAGTATATACATATTATATTATTTTAATGTACAGAACCCTAAAATTAAAATAACATTACTATTCGTCCCACAGCTGGGTACAGGCTTCTGACTCATTACCTACTGAGAAGTATTCGCCGCGCTGTCACCACGCGTGTTGGGGAATTAACATGTCTTCGAAGTAATAATAACCTGATATTATCTTAATATCTCAGACATGCTACAACATACATATAACGAAGAACGATGTTACAAATAATAAAGTTAAATGGCGACATCAGTCAGGTCACGGCGAATCATCTTATTTACAACACAATAAAAGGTTGCTAACGTAGCGGTTCAATTTGATGCGTGACACGACTACGTAGAAAGCAATGCACACATAAACACTCATTGATTCAAGAACATATAAGGCTGAACGATCGACAAAGAGAGCTTTGTGGGGACAATTAAAATGACAAGCTATTAAATTAAATGAATTGCTGGCCACGTAGGAATTTGACGCGTCCTGAAGTGTGTGACGTGGTTGAACCTCGCTTGCTTATACCTAGTAAAATATATATCTTTTGTTATGATGGGGACACGCTGATATTAATTTGAAGCTAACAGTTTATCGTGTGCTAAGATCCTACCTCCAATAATTAGGTAGAAATAAAGAATAAAGGTACTAGGTGTGTAGAGGCGGCGTAAGAATATCCACTACCCCATATCATCCCGTTGGTGTCGTCCAAGCCACCTACCAAACGTGGCAGCTATTGCGAAATCCAATCATAAGAGGAAATCTATGGGGGAGAACTATGTTCAGTAGTGGACTTTTGTTAGGTTGGTAAATGAATGAATGATTGAAAAGAATAAGGAATTTTATTTAACTAAATGAATAAAAAAATTACAATTTAATTTCTCCCTCCCAACCAAATGGTTGGCAGACGGGTTTACATCCCTTTGTTGCTCACATTCCACGCATTCGAAACAAATATATTGATTTGTCTTTTTTAACGCGTACAGCAAAGGAGTGGAATAATTTACTGGCGTCTATCTTACCATCCGATTATAATCTGAATCAATTTTGAATTCGCTAATTCAAATTGCGATTTATAAACATTAAAATCTCAGAGCATTACACTCTGTTATAGACTTGCGTTCAAGATACAATTTATAATATGTATGATAATGTTTCTTTTTCACACGTTGTAATACAACAAGTTTAATGGGTTGAAAGTTGTAATAAATTGCAGTTGAAATGCAGACCGTGTAACTGGCTAAGGCGCCGGAATGAGACGAAGAATAAAAAATGTTTAAGAACTATGCAATGCAAACAATACGACTACAAAAATGTAAAAATAAAACATTCACAGTACAGATAAAAATATCAATTCAAATCCTGCTTGTGTTGAAAAAAGTTCTTTTGAATATTATGTCGATGAGCGGTTATGCGATGGATTAAATGGTTGGTTACAGGATATGGGATTGACGGTCGTAAATTTGGGTATTTCTGGCTTGGGTATCCTTTATAATTGCCTTTTCCGTTGATTTAAACCCAGTCATTTAAATAATATAATCGAGATTTATTTTTTTAAATTATAAACACTTTTAGTGATATATTATTTTAGTAATATGCTTATAAGAGTAATTTAAAAACTTTAAAAAAAGAGAACAAAGTTGCTTTAAAGTACTTTGAATTTTGTTCTGTTTGTAAAAATAAATATTGAACACAACTATCTTACCGCAACGCAACGGTGAGATACTCGTAGTTGTGTTCAATATTTATTTGTCTCCGGGTTGTGTGCCCCTTAGTTTAATTAAGATTGTAAGCGTTAGATCCACAGGTTTCATAGAGAACATATAGCTGACTTGAAGCACCAACGTTACGGGAAGTCTGCAATTTGTGAACATGTTCAACATCGCCCCTGCCATTACATTAGATTTGATAGACCACAAATCCTCGCAAAAGAACACCGATTCCTACCAAGGATGTTTCGCGAGGCTATTGAAATAAAAAAAAAACATCCTAATTTCAATGGAGAAGATGGATAGGTGCTGCCATCTGTTTGGGATTATATAATTAATAAAATTAAATCCAAACCCAAGTATACCACTACAAGAATTCAAGATAGGTACTGTAAGCTCATTCTACGTAGATCGGTCCAAAAATTAATATTCAAAAACTGAAAGTACCTGGGCTAACTATGACATCGGGACGTCAAACACCTCAATCCCCCCTCCTCCGCCCACCCGTGACCATAGATGCTGTAAAGCACCCGAAACGTGGGGAATTAAAAAGTAAAATTAAACGCGATAAAATCCGTAAAATTAATTTAATACGTTTACATATCTTAAGCATTATTTTTATTCGAGCAAAGATTTTGCATTATTTTAAATATGTATTATAGTTCTGCGTCCTGACACTGCATTTTAGTTTTAGCCTTCTTCGATCTTAGCGCTAAGCGTTGGCTAAGCTACCCGAGGTTAGGACAAGCGAGTGCCTGTTGTTTGCGCATAAACTTGTAGCACTATCTTATGTCTAGTTAATTAAATACATACAATACAGACTTTTTTATAGGATAAGGGTGAAAAACCCATAGACATCTACATTTATCCGCTATTACGAATCAAAATGCAGATGCGTTGTCACCCTTGAGGACTAAAATGGTATGCCTCGTTTCCAGTAAAAAGGGTCTCCGGTTCTCTGTACTAATCATACGAAACACAGGAGCGTTAAGCTGCTATTTTTCGCTGATATTCTGTGAGAGCGTGGTCCTTCCCCGGTCGAGCCGACCCATTCGTGCTACAACTACACCAGTAATATAGCTGCAGCGTGACTCTACCACGTATAAAGCCTTTATACATCCTACTGCTGGATACTGCCCATAAATGAATTGTGAGGGGGTATGGAGGAATTACACAGTCGCGCTACTCCAGTGCCTGTAGGTATATTTCACAATTTAAAAATGTGCAAGTTTCATTACGATGTTATCTCTATTTTAACCAGCACTAAAATAGCAATTAAAAATCGCAACGTCGGTCCTTCCCAAGGAATGTCACAAACACAGTCCTAAGTCACATGCACCCATCGGCTTCCTGTATGTCTTACTAGGTTGTCATTAAATACAATAGGGGCAGACTTATACTTTGTTGATTGGTATAATTTTGTAATTGCATATTGAATGAATATTAATATGCCCACCTTTCGATCCATCCGATTAAAATGTTCTTCAAGGCAAATTGGTAAGTACGTTCTATGAAACTAAGTTAGTTCGCTTTGCTCTCTTCTGCTACATCAGTATTTACTATCAGGCAGAGTAGTGGTCAAGCATTGGCCAATACTGGGTAGAAATATCTCAAATAAGTTTTTATCACACGAGGTCACTTTTGTAAAATGATTATTTTTATAAAAAGCTGTGAAAACAAATGTTTAAACCTTTTAATTCTTGCTAATTTCAACTAGTCTCTAATAACACAGCAACTACAATGTCAACGCAAACAGTCACCAAGTTAATATGAAATTGAGAGTTGAGTTGAGATGATTGTAAAATCATAAATGCTGATGCTGAAATTATGAAAACAGGTAAATGTTGATACTCGTAATATATTATCATTTATAGTACCGATTCGAACTGAACAGAGCGTGATCTCGGCTGCCATCCAATATTTCGTAGAGGTAAAGTTCACCTATACATATTATGGTAGCGCGGCGGACTCCTCCTGCCCTAAAATCATATATATATATATAATATATATATATATATATATATATATAATATATATATATATATATATATATATATATATATATATATATATATATATATATATATATATATATATATATATATATATTTAATGTTTGATTCATTTACATTTTATGGTACTCGTAAGTTATGTTATTTCAACAAAGTTTGTAGGGTTCCGTTAAGAAAAAAATATATATTTACTATAAAGTGTTGTTATTTACAGCTAGATAGCTTCAGGGCGTCTGCAATCTACATTCCACTGTAGATCTACCGTTATTAGAGGGTAATTTTTATCGCGTACGTGTCTCTTATATAATTCGCATTCGATAGAAACTGTATCATACTAGACGTAACAATAATAATTATAACTTTTAACAAAAAGTAAAAACCTAAAGCTAAAAAAGAAGTTATTTATTTGCTACCTTTAGGGATGGGAATTTTTCATCAAATTTATATGGGATACCACACCCTTGATGTAAAACTTATTTAACAAAAAATTATTATCAAAATTGGTTCACAATCTGTAAAGATATCGCGTAACATACATAAAAAGACACTCGAATTGAGAACCTCCTTCTTTTTGAGGTTGATTAAAAACAAACAGTCGCGGTTAATAATTATGTTGTCTGTTTTTATTTTAAAGATATTGTCAGATTGCACAGATTTATTGAGTTATTTCAAATTTATTTTCAATAGGTAGGTAAACCAAAGAACAGCGTATGGATAAATTTATTAATGCGATAAGGGCTTCATCGAGCGAGCTTTGAGCGTTATAATGCGTTATGTTAGTTACATTTAAGCTTATAAAGTGAAATGTTTGTTTTTAAGCGACGTATATTGTGAACTGTAAGAAACAATGTGTACGCTCGTGGTAGTTTTTTTCCTGGTGACGAGCGGTCGGTGTCCGTTCAATTAGGAGGAGTACAGCGAAGGCACATCATTAGCGGGCGACGCGGGATATGCAGTTGCGCGGCGGCGAGGGCGAGGCGTCCCTGCCGCGGCCTTCGCTCGCCGACCGGTTGCGCATCTTTTACTCTAATCAGAGGAAAAAAATAAGCAGCCGCCGCGCATGCGCGAACGAAAGCGAACAAGCCAGGAGCTGCACCCCGTCCGTGTTCTATGGACATTTCTTGCGGTACCGGCCACGCACAGGGCTGCTCACTCGTTCTATTACGGACCGTAAAGATGTAATTAATTAATAGATGCATGTTCCTCGGCAGGATACGCGTAATACTGAAAAGTTATATAATTTTAGTGGACGTCTCTAAGGCCCTAGGAATGAACACTAAAAATGTCTTACAATAATTGTGATTTGTTATAAATACCTATTGTAAAAATACGTTTATATATTGCAGAACAAAAGAACAAACATAAAATAAAACCCAAGATAAATGTACAAGTGTAGTTGGGGCCCTTTGAGGTGTTCTGTGACGACCGCGGCTGGTTCAAGGGTCTACCCATCTATTTATAGAGTGCGCGGCGCGATGCTATCTGGACACAGCCATGCTTCGGCCTCGCACGATCTACACCCGGCCTCGATGCACCCCTCCAAAGAGAGCGTTCAGCCAATAAAATAGACCAAGAAAAAAAGGCCATATTCCATTTTATTCAAGCTATTTATATCACGTGTCCATTGTTTGTGCCTCAGTTGGAATTAATAGCTGGCAGGCAATTTTCGTTCTTTGCCCGAGATAGCTATTAATTTAATCAAACGGCGGGTCAGTAAATAGTTGTATTTTTTTTGCATACAAATTAAAATGTATGTCGGAATTGTTATATTTCAACGTTCGACATCAACATCGACGCGACGGTTAGATGAGTCGGAAGGGCCACTCGGGCACACGTCACGCTCATCCATATTCAGTGCACGGCCAGTGCTTCCTGTGAGCATCGCCGAGAGAACGCACTGAAGAAATACTTTTCGACGTTTTAGATTCATCCGTTGGCGTTACGTGCATGTTTATTTGTTACAAGATGCTAATAAGTAAAGTCGACTTCGAGACGCAATGTGTACGGATCGTTCTCGAGCGAACATTGGGCGTCAGGATTCGCCAGGCGTAGCGCACAATTCAGTATTCGAGTGCGACACCGGACATAGAGCGAGTTATTTACGATAGTAGCGAGACAATCGTCCGGTTGCTACGTTTATCCGGTGCTACCGGCGGCGACGCGGTGCCAATAACATGACGTGGCTATTTTAATTTTAAAGCCTTCCTTTGAAATTTACACACGTTTGTAAATTGAATTTATAGTTATAATGTCCACTTACATACGTTTATAATGTGTTTTAGGATAATTTACTAACTAGCTGTTCCCCGCGACTTCGCTCGCGTGTTATTTGGGGTTTTCATTTTTTTTCGCGGAACCCTAATTCATTTTCTAAAATAAAAGTAGCCTAAGTTACTCCTTGTGACATCAGCTATCTGCCTGTGTCAAAATCCGTCCAGCCGTTTCGGAGATTAGCCGGAACAAACAGACAGACCGACAGACGGACAGATGGACAAAAACTTTAAAAATTGTATTTTTGTTATTAGTACCGTATATAATTTCATATGCAATTAGTAAAAAGCTGTAATTTTGACATTACAAACAGACACTCCAATTTTATTTATTTGTATAGATATGAACATGAAAATGAAATTATATAGGTCTACTTAGCTTGTTCAATAGACGCTATTCTGCCTTTTCCTGTAGGTAGCGTAATAAGTTTCACTCCGAATTCTAATAAAAAATATATTTTTATAAAAAATCTATTATTAAATCGACCACGGTGCCAGCTATTGGATCTTGACAGTACTTAGCATAGCTATGATATATAGTCTCGATAAAACAAATCGTGTGAATCCTCATCGGTCAACCGGTTAAGTCATTCAGAAGTTACACTATAACCATTATTTCGCACAATAATAGTACACAACAGACAGAATATAATATCATTTGTGGCTTTCGAACGCAATCTGGATTGTTATGACTAGTACCTAAGTAAGGTTGTGAAAATCCTTTCATTATTGCACTTTTGCTCTATACGTGGTAGAGTCATACTCGTGCTATATTAATTGTATAGTTGTAGCACAAATGGGTCGGCTCGACCGGGGAAGGACCACGATCTCACAGAATACCAGCGTAAAATAGCAGCTTAATGCTGCTGTGTTTCGTATGGTGAGTGTAAAGAACCAGATACCCTTTTAACTGGAAAAGAGGCACTCCAACTTAGTCCTCACGGCTAATAACGTATCTGCATTTTAATTCACAAACGAGGATAGATGCAGATGTCAATGGAACGCAGCAACCAATTATCATCAGGTGTATATCTATAAAAAAAAAACTTTTTTCGTTGCAGGAGACAATTTTAAATAGGAACCAAGAGTCGCTAGGATAGTTTAAAATCAGCCAGGATAGTAAAAACAAAGCGTCACTGAAGGTTTCATACTTAATGATTATAAAAAATAGGAATTGTTAGTATTATCTGGTGGAGTTTGCTTAGTGTAGTAAGTACATACGTTATTACGATAACGTTGGGAGTTGCGCTAATTGATTTTATTAACCGGGTGCTAGCGGAAGCAAAACATTTCACCGCAGGAAAGTTCAACGACACCGCCACCCTACCCTACCCTACCTGCGGACTGTCCCCGCTCCTGGAATGCGGCTGCTAAACACCGTTTACGCTACACTGTTGGATCCTTGACTATGACTCGAAATTAATAAATAAATCTGGACCGACTAAGGACATAATAACAGGACGTTTTATTAAATTAAGTAATCTTATAATTTGATTTAAAATATTCACCATCATCATTACAATTTTATTGTTGAAACCTAGATTGCCACGGCAGTTCGGCCCTGAGCCACTTGCATAGACTATCTGCATGTTATATTCATCAATCCACCAAGTGGATCACCCGATCTAGTGGAGGGTCACGTAACGCATTGTTTACCAGCACGAGACTGCCATTCAAAAATATTTCTTTTCCATTGGAAGCCTGTTCTTTGGGTTATATGACTGGTAGACCAGTGCTACTGATCCGTTAGGGTATGTTAGTTATTTTTTTTCTTGTTCAGATATACTTGTTATGGATTTTATCACGTAGAGAAACTCAGAGCATAACCCTCTTCATAGCTTGCTGAATAACTTTGAGCTTCCTCATTCTGCCAGCAGTCAACGTTTCAGTTGGATAAGTGGTGACTGGCAACATAATTTATAAATTAATGCCTTCTATTGAATTAGATATGATTTTATTGCGTTTAAACAGCCTATTTTATATTCCTGACGACGCACCCATGGTCACGGGAGTACTGAGGTGTTCAACGTCCCAATGTCATGGTTAATCACGGCTACCTTCAGTTTGAAACTATTATTTTTTAGTTCGATACGGAGAAAGAACTTAAACTAAGAACTTGGAACACTAGAGGAGAAATGAATGAAACTAGCTTTCGCGGAGTTTACACGCGTTTTATTAACAAATTTTGTATTTTCGACATTTCGAGTACTTCACTGTACGCTTGGTAACGGGGCGACCGGGGAGACTGAGGTGTTCGACGTCCAATTGTCATAGTTAACCACGGCTACCTTCAGTATAAAATCATTAATTTTTGGTTTAGTACGGAAAAAATCTATCTTAAAATATTACAGTAGTACGCTTGAGTTAGGTTAGGTTAGGCCGGTGCAGCGGCAGATCGCGCTGCGCCAAGAGGAGCTCCGTCAGGTCTTGGTGGCGGAATGGCGGCAAAGGCTTCTGCGCCCTACCGCCGGCCTCGCTACCGTCGAGGCGATCCGGCCAGTACTCGACGACTGGCTCGGGAGAAGGCACGGCTCCCTGTCGTTTAGGGTGACGCAGGTGCTGTCGGGGCATGGCTGCTTCGGCAAGTACCTGCGCCGCATAGACAGGGAGCCGGACGCTCGGTGCCACCACTGCGTCCATTGCGGGGAGGACACGGCGCAACACACGCTCGCCGAGTGTGTAGCTTGGGAGGAGCAGCGCCGTGTCCTCACAAATAAAGTAGGAGGCGATCTGTCGCTGCCGGCCTTAGTGCGGAAGATGGTCGGTAGCGCAGAGTCGTGGGATGCGGTGGTGTCCTTCTGCGAGGACGTGATGTCGCAGAAGGAAACTGCGGAACGGGAAAGGGAGATCTCGACTCCCTTCCCTGGCCGCAGAAGGCGGACCGGGCGCAGGAGAAGGGCGGACAACGCCCTTTTCCGGCCCCCATAAATGGGTCCAGGGGCGAGGGTTTTGGGGAAGCCCCCGCCACCCCTACTCGATGGACCCGAGGCGGAGGCGCGCGCGGGTGTCGGCGCGCGCCCCTGAGGCGATACACGGGGTAGTTTAACACCTCACTACCCCGTGCAGGAGACGAGGCCCGGACGGACCGGGCCAGCACTAGTGTGGGGCTGCGGAAGAATTTGGATTCCCGCGGCCCCACGCGCACGTGTGAGGAGACACCGGGGTGGTTTTAGCCGGTAAGAGTCCGGCACGCCCCTCCGCCTTTCCCCAGGCGGAGGTAGTCCATGAGGATTTCCCCCCGTAAAAAAAAAAAGGTTAGGTTGGTTGGTCATTTATTTTCTACCTCTAGGTCTTTTTAACAGTGGTAGAGCCACGCGGCAGCTTTTGCTGTTGCACGGATGAGCCGGCTCGAACCGGGGTGGTACCACGACCTCACAGAAAACCAGCGTGAAGTAGAGGTTTACCTCTACGTTTCGCTTGGTGAGTGCAGATGGCCGGAGGCCCTTTTTACTGGAAATGAGGCATTCCATCTTGGTCCTCACGGGTGACAACGCATCTACATTTTGATTTGTAACAGAGGATAGATGTAGATGTCTATGGGCCGCAGCAACCACTTACATTCAGGTGGACTGTGTGCTCGTTTGTCACCCTTATCCTATAAAAAAAAAAAACTTAAAAAGGAGCTGGTACGCAATTCGACTATATGTTTTTTTATGTTTGTTACCTCATAACTTCTTACTGGGTGAACCGATTTCGATGATTCTTTTTTATTTGAAAGATGGTGCTTCACATGTGGTCACATATAAATTGATATAACTGATACTAACTACTACAAAATTGATAAGTTAATCAAGGTCTGACCAGTAGTTTTTGAGTTATTCTTAATAATTTATATTGAAGTCGGTTGTACAAAATTTTAAATATTAAATTATTAAATTAAAAACTCTCAAGCTGAGATGGTAGCACCCAGCTAGTTTTTCTATTAAAATTAGGATGTTTTGCAATTTCAATAGCCTCGCGAATTACCAACCTTAGTACGATTCGGTATCCTTTTGCCAGTATTTGGGTCTATTAAATCTAATGTAAAGGTGATGATGGCGATTTATACGTGGTAGAGCCATGCTGCAGCTATGTTACTGGTATAGTTGTAGCACGAATGGATCGGCTCGACCGGGGAAGGATCACGCTCTCACAGAATACCGGCGTAAAATAGCAGCTTAACGCTGCTGTGTTTCGTATGGTGAGTGTAGAGAACCGGAGACCCATTTTTACTGGAAATGAGGCATTCCATCGTAGTCCTCACGGGGGCATCGGCATTTTAATTCGAGGATAGATGTAGATGTCAATGGGCCACAACAACCACTTACCATCAGGTGGACTGTGTGCTCGTTTGTTACCCTTATCCTATAAAAAAAAACTAATATTTATTTTTGTAAAGTAAATCAGAAAAACCTAATTGCTGTCTTTTTATTGTTTATTCATGAATTTTCATCTTTCTTTCTCCTTACTCTTATTCAGTCTTTAGAATAAACTGATGAAACGAGCTTTCTAAAAATGCGCAAACTGGCAGGCATAGCTTAAAAATGTACCCGTGATAAACAAGGGGGGCTAACGCGCGTGTGCCCGTGTTCGTGGTGAGCGCATGATCGGTACACTCGCACTGGTAATATATTCACCGTTGCTGGTTTGTGAAACTTGGGTTCGGCAAATGTCCATGGATTTTCACTCTCAGTCAGCAATCAGGACCTCGTTCGTGTACAGGGTGTACTTCGTGGTAGTTAAGTTACTATTTGGGTGGATAGGTGATATGTCTCTCCTCTTTTAATATTTATCTATTAACTTCCTCTCCCGTCTTTCAATAGAATGCCTCGCTAGCAGTGAAAAGGCTCCGGTTGCTTGCGCATAGAATCCGAAAATTGGCAGCATTAAGGTGCTATTTACGCTGGTATAATGTGAGAGCGTGGTCCTTTCTCGCTGGAGCCAACCCATAGCAATGTGCAACCATAATACAACTGCAGCGGGGCTCGTTTGAATCGTTTGACCGCATCCTCAACAAATAAAAAAAAAATCACCATAATTTGACACACTGAAGCATTACACAACTGTATAACGTCTATGTTTCTCTTCGTGCATTGATATACTAAAAACCGAAGCGTGTATTTAGGAGGCTTAAAACAAAGTGAATTATTAAAAATAATTTTGTATGCAATGAAATTCGAGATAAATGTGAATAATTTTATTTTATTACTAGTTATCCGCCCCGGCATGGCACGGGTAATTTCTGGATCTTGACAACAGCGCCACCTACCGAGTCCAATTGTGAATGTAAACCACCCGCTCAAACACAAAAAATTTTATCAAAATCTGTGGAGCCATTTTCTACTTTTAGCATCGTTGATGCGGTGGTGGTGGGGCCGCGGGGCGAAAGGAGTGTTGGTATTGCGAGGCGCCACTCTCCCGACCCTAGCCAGAGACCAGATCCGCCCCTGGGGTCGGTAAAGCGGGTGCTACTAAGCGCTCGATTTTCCTGGCCCCATGGCCTCCGCGTATCGGACTCGGGGGGGGGGGTCTGATACGCAGGTGGAGTTGGAGGCCGTGGAGGGGGGCGTGCCTTGTGTTCCTGGTACGCCTTGCATGAGAAGGAGAATGGGGCGGCCGGCGCTGGTGGGGCCGCAGATTTGTGCGAAAGCGTTCCCGTGGCCCTGTCAATATGCGGAAAAGGTGGAACACCATGGGGTTTTAGTCGGTGCGAGTGCGAAATAACCCATCCTTGCCCCCGCAAGGCGGGTATGCGTAGGCATTTCCCCATGTAAAAAAAAGTGAGTGTAGAGAACCAAATACTCATTTTATTGGAAACAAAGCATTCCGTCTTAATTCTCAATCCTCACATAGATGTCTATGGGTCACAGGTGGCTTGCTATTGTACGCGGAGGGTTCTATTCCTGGTAATGTTGATTTTGGAGGAACAGGTTATAGTTAAAAAAAAGGAGATGTTCTCTACCAATCTTGTTCTAAATAGTTACAGTAAATAAACATTTTTAAACACAATAAAAAATAAAGTCTTCAGAGTTTCTTTCGCTGTTTTCCTCCGGATAGAGGAACCACATTTTGAAAGAGTATTGGATTATAAAACATGTTGACGTTTGACAAATTAAATTTTAATTTGTTACGTCGAAAAATAAAGAGTTTTCATTTCAATTTCATTTAATTTTATCGCTATGAAAGTGATATAAATTTTACGTACTATAACAGATAAGGCGACTTAATAGAATATTCTATTATATCGCCTTATCTGTTCATGAGTTTGTTTTCTATACTGTATCATATGATATAGTATAGAAAACTGTGCCGTTCCAACCTCGTAACGTATAGTCGAACGTCACCGTAAACATTCCAGTATTGTTGTATAGGGGCCATCGATGAAAAAGATGCAAAACGATAAGTGTAAGGCTTGGACAGGACAGAACATACATAAAGTCTTCAGATAAAGCTGTGCACATAAAGTCAGCTCGCGCATTTTATAAACATTACATTATATTTACAATGTGGTAGAGCCATACTGCATCTATTATGGTTGTAGCACGATTGGGTCTGCTCGATCAGAGAAAGAACACTCTCTCACCGAATACCAGCGTAAAATAGCAGCTTGATGCTGCTGTGTTTCGTATGGTGAGTGTAGAGAATCGGGAACACTTTTCACTGGAAACGAGACATTCCATCTGTCCTCAGGGGTAATAACGCATCTGCATATAGATACTTAATCGAGGATAAATGTAGATGTCTACTACAGCATTCATTTCCCTTCAGGTGAATTGCGAGCTCGTTTGTCACCTTTATTCTATAAAAAACATCATTGAAAATAGATGTACATGACTTCACGAGTTCGATGCTCGTGCGGACCGTGGCCGCGATGAACCTGTGATAAACCGTCATAGACGAGCTTCCCGCTAGACACTTCCGAGCCGATTCACTCCGATTGACTTAATCGAGCTCATTGTGATTCGTTCACGTGACGCACGACCTTCGTGAGCCTTCGATTCCTGTGAACGAATGTACTTTTCCGTTTAACAACTCTATTATTCTGCACGAAGTAAACACGAGAGATTTTCTTTACGAATAGTCGATAGATCGTAAAGAAAAGATTAGAAAAAAAGCTTGATAATATATTATCTTTATGAATATATTGATTCATCATCATCATCATCATTACAGCCCTTCACAAGTCCACTGCTGAACATAGGCCTCCCCCAAAGAATGCCACAAAACACGGTCCTGAGCCACCTGCATCCATCGACTTCCTGCATGTCTTACCAGGTCGTCACTCCATCTCGTGGGGGGACGCCCTACACTTCGCCTACCGGTACGAGGCTGCCACTCGAGAACCTTTCTTCCCCATCGGTTGTCGGTTCTTCGAGCTATATGGCCGGCCCACTGCCACTTCAGCTTACTAATCCGTTGGGCTATGTCGGTCACTCTGGTTCTACTGCGGATATCCTCATTCCTAAGTTTATCACGCAGAGAAACTCCGAGCATAGCCCTCTCCATAGCTCGCTGAGCGAACTTGAGCTTCCTCATACGGCCAGCAGTGAAGGACCACGTCTCAGTTCCGTAAGTCATCACTGGCAACACGCACTGGTTGTACAATTTCGTTTTAAGGTTTTGAGGTATGTCTGACGAGAAGATGTGTCGTAGCTTCCCGAACGCTGCCCAGCCGAGTTGAATCCGTCGATTGACCTCTCGGTTGAAGTTGGACTTACCCAGTCGGACTATTTGTCCCAGGTAAACATACTCGTCAACAACTTCGAGCTTAGTGTTCCCAACAACTACCGGCATAGGTGTGACATGGACATTAAACATGATCTTAGTTTTGTCCATGTTCATCTTAAGACCTATCCGTTGGGAAACACTATTGAGGTCATTGAGCATAGTGCTTAGGTCCTCCAGCGATTCTGCCATAAGGACTATATCGTCGGCAAATCGAAGGTGAGTGATGTACTCGCCATTGATGTTGATACCGTATCCTTTCCAGTCCAGAAGCTTGAAAACGTCTTCCAATGCAGCGGTGTAGAGTTTCGGGGATATGACGTCACCCTGTCTTACACCTCTCTGCAATTGGATAGGTTTCGTACTCTGGTTCTGTACTCGGATAGCCATCGTAGCCCTACTGTACAAGCACTTCAACACTTCGATATACCGACAGTCAACTTGGCACCGCTGAAGGGACTGCAGCACCGCCCAAATTTCGACGGAATCAAAGGCTTTCTCATAGTCCACATACGCCAGACATAGTGGCAAATTGTACTCTTCGGACTTCTGTACAACTTGCTATTGATTCAAGATGTAATAATTGGAAGTGATTTTTTATAAAAGGTAAAACCAAATTTTGAAAACTAAAAATAATAAAATGTTTCCCCACAAATAGCTTCTGTAATCAGTGTCAAGATATAGAGTATCGAATAATCAAAGTTCATGGGGAAATTATTTTATTAAGTTTTTGAAGTCTATTTTATTTTTTTATCTTATTGTGTGAACTATGGAATATAGCAAGTGCACCGACCTACAATGTCGCCTAAAGAGTTATATTGAAAACTTCATTCCCTATTAAGCCACCCATAAGACTGAAATATTTTAATTAATAGAATCAGGCGTTACTTTGCGGAATGGAAAGATGATAAAAAATTGCTTCACGGGATGTACGCGAAGTAATTTTTTACCATCTTTAATGAAATATTTTATTGAAATTGTATAACTATCTTCGAATTATACTCTATTTACTAAAAGAAGAATCTTTAAAATCGGTTCAGCCGTTTCCGAGAATCCGTTGAACATACATAAAAACATACTCGTCGAATTCTTGTTCTTTGATCTCTTTTGAAAAGCTGAAAGTAGATTTATTACATTAAGGCGTCCTCCAGTGACTGTGCTCTATTGGAAAGCACTTGCGACGTTGAAAAATTAAAATTAAAAAGAAATGAAAAAAATAAAAAAACGAAAACGTCGATAAAAATTTGTTTAAATTAATGTATAGTACAACATACATATACATACATACATAAACACTCACGCCTGTCAACCAGAGGGGTAGGCAGAGATTATGGACTTCCATTTGGCACGATCCTGACACACATCTCTCGCTTCCTCCACATCCATATACCTACGCATACACGCTCGTCGGTTAAAGGTACTCTTGATTTGGCCCATTTTTAATATATCGCCAATTTGGTCGATAAACTTTCGCCTAGGGCGACCCTTCCCGACTATGCCGTTCACCTCTGCAACATAAATTTGCTTTGTCACTCTTTTCTGTATAGTACAAGTTATATATATATATTTCATGGTAAGTACGCGAATAAAATTTAATCCGATTTATAATAATTTGTGGCAAAAATGCCGCCCGAAGATTTAAGAGAATGAAAAGCATAGACAACATGCCGACGAAATTGAAAAAATATTTCGAGAACCCCCAAAATTCTTTCACGAATAAAAGGAGCTATGTGCCCAGTAGAACGTATACTCATAGGTATATACTCGTATAGACTGTTATTTTCAACATGACTACTACTGCGTAGTACTTTTTTAACTACTGTACCGGTGCTTCGTACTTTTTATTATTTTAAATTTCGCAATTCTTAGAAGACTCTTCTTAGACAAAATAATCAACATTTACCGCAATACTTAATCATGATCGTCGTGCTGCCTTAACTCCCGTTTACTGACACAATTATCTTTTATCAACTTATTGTGAAACTGTAACAGATACAAACTTTGTCACTCATTTTCATTCTGCATTAAGTATGACAAATGAGCATGGTTGAAAAAATTCAAATTTGAGAAAAGATTTATTATCTCACAGCAAAATATTAATTTTGAACGTGAAATTGTTATTAATTTTGAACGTAAAAGCCGACCGTATAAAAGCATTTCTCGTCAGTTTCTTGTTGCCTCAGCGCATATTCAATTTAAAGTTCTATTATAGTAAAATATGGGCCTGCTTTCGGGTCGTTTTATACCATTTTCGGCAAGCGAGTTGCTGTTGGCTATCCGATGACGGCGATGACTTGCGTACGAGTGTCGTTGACTTAGCGCTCCTCGACTACAATGATGCAAGAGGCGCACTGCGTGTACTATTTGCATGGCCCGGTAGCCATTGTTGGGTGCTAGTATTTTCGAGCTTTTGATATGTAAGGTACTAGACTAAATTATGACCTTTTGTTGTGCTGTTTTCGAAACATAATCATTCTATATTTTAAGTTATTAATAACTACAATTATTTATTATTACAATTGATAGCCTTAAAGAGCTCAATATTTAAAGTGAAGAAATTACAAGTATGGCAGGAATAATTTTTTTTTCATAGGATCGGGTGACAAACGAGCACACAGTCCACCTGATGGTAAGTGGTTACTGTGACCCATAGACATCTACATCTATCCTCAATAAAGACTCAAGATGCAGATGCGTTGTCACCCGTGAGGACTAAGATGGAATGCCTCTTTGCCAGTAAAAAGGGTCTCCGGTTCTCTACACTCACCATACGAAACACAGCAGCGTTAAGCTGCTATTTTACGCTGGTTTTCTGTGAGAGAGTGGTCCTTCCCCGGTCGAGCCGACCCATTCGTGCTACAACCATAATATAGCTGCGGCATGGCTCTACCACGTATAAAAATAATAAAAATATTACATAATGTAAGGTAGCCAATAATAGATTCTATTGTTCGTTTAAAAAAATATTTATTAAGCGACATTTGGCTGGCGATCACGGAGACGACGTCGACTAATTGCGAATAATGTAAAATTCTATATCAGGATAATTGGTCTCAAGATTTTGAAATTTGAAACAATAAAGAAAGAATCACGGGCTCTCATTTGTCGTCATCATCTGATAATGTATTTAATAAAACTAAATGTATAAAATACACAAAATATTACTAGATTTAAAAAAACTTCGTGTTTGAAATAAAATTAAATTACTGATAACTGTAAGACTTTTGCTATTCTGTAATAGCTATTATCTAATTAATTACATTATAATATAAAAATTGGTTATGTTATGATTATTTAGCCCTCGAAATTATATATTCCCATTTAGTGAGAAGTGGTTGAAGAAAGTACTTGCAAAACATCGGATCCATTACAACAACTTCCAAGGGGGATAATAAATAAATGTTGCTATGTACCTATTTTTATTCTTACGAGTTGGAATATGTAAAAAGAAAAATAAAGAAACATACACACACACACACACACACACACACACACATATATATATATATATATATATATATAATATATATATGCGTGCGTGCATGGGTGTGCGTCTGTGTGCGTGTATGTGTGTGTGCGTGCGTGCGTGTGCGTGTGTGTGTGGGTGTGTGTTACATATTACATCATCATTCATCACTAATGCATCAAAAAATAAGCATGGACACAGCATTATGATGCAGTGTATTGTGATAAACAGAGCGCTGATATTTTGACGGTGTTCTTATCAAGAACTCACGGGCAGTCGCCAGACATGTTTTGTTTGTGAGACATATAAATAAAAATTGAATTATGTCTATTTTTTATTATTTTTAAAGTGTTTTATGGTTCTATTCATATTTCAACAAACACGATATTCATATTGTCGGAGCCGAACACTGCAGCAGAGGGCCCGCGGCGTAAACGCGAAGTATTACGGCCGTGTGCCACCCGCTATTAAGAGGCTCGCACCATCCATGCCATCATATTTCATTAGCCGACTCTATTCGCTTCGAATTATTTATGGCTGCTTAGTTTTGTACGTGGATACTCTTAAAGTCGCAGCACGATTTTAATAGACCCGCAGGAGCGGCATAATAAGGACATCTGAATGGAACATCTGAGGTTAAAACTTCTTTACCCGGGTTCGTAGGTTCGTTAAGCATAACAACATTGACGAGCATACTTTTTTGAGCGGATGAATACATTTTGTTTTTTTTTTGAATACATTAAGCGAGGGCATGTCCAATGTAATGCGTTTTAAATCTACCAATTTAAGAAGATTTAAAGCGTTACAAAATAATAAAGAATTCTTTTTGGCATGGATAAAAAAACAGACTATATTTAAAGATTACATCTTCCGAGATTTAATCTGGAGATATAGTTTCAGGTATTTTATTTGCGTTGAGCGCAAATAAAACCGCAAGGGATAGACTTAAATAACATACGAGGAGTAAAGTCCGTTTTGTATTTTTTTTCCTTGAGCTATTTTTGTATAGCAATTTTTAATTTAAATTTCATTTCTTTTGGTCATGAATTCGCTATGCGTTTAACTCGTGTCTTTCGTTGTGAGCTTTGTGTTGTGGTCGTTTTGTAACTTAAGGTTTGACGTGCGGCGGCGAGAGGCTGTCGAGTTTCCCGGAAGGTCCCGACTGCGATTTTAATTGCTGGGCGTTGATGGACGCATCCTTGGAACATGATTCAAGGTGGGAACGCAGCGGTCACCAATCACGTCATATAAACATGTTAAGATTAGTTAGGCAAGAAATTGACTATCTCTTTAGTCTATATAAAGAATAGTCAAGTTTATGTTATAATAAATAAGTTAATTTACTTGTCTATAAGTACAAAAATATTAAAAAAACCATGCGTGAGTGTCGTGGAACACTCGGTTGGAACAAAGTTCCTTTCATAGTATATTATTATTGATGAACGTATTATACGTATTATTGATTAACAATACATTTAAATGAATCACTAGCATCTATTGAAATGAGGCTTCATTTAAAATAGAATAATATTTCTTTCATGGTAAGATAAGAAAAAGTGCGAAGGAGATGGATATTATTCCATCTTGCTTCCTTATAGCTGCCAAAACCATCTACACTACGTCAGAAGCGGTTGTGACGGAAAAATCTTACACTTTTTGTCACCTAGCCTCCATCCGCCAAATCTGTACCGTCCGATAAATAACTTCGTTCCAAAACATCATTAAGTTTAGTTTTTTTTCCCAAGAGGTATTTTAGGTTTTACTCAACATTACATTTCCGGTCTTATTTATGAAAGGTTGAAAATATTTTAGATTAATAATTCTTTAAAAAGAATAGGTAATGGGTAGGTTGGTCATCTCGTTATATAGTGAAATATCCGAGACGAGTATCATCTAAGAGACTGTTAATTAACATTGTAATAATAAATAAAATGGTTCTGCAAAGTCTTAAGCGTCCTATCATGCCGTTTTATCTCCAGCCGATGTAGTAAGATTTTGTAAGAAATACGTAACACGTGGCACTTCACATTTCGAAGACATGTGAAGTCCGCCAACACGCATTGGGCAAGCGCGGCGGACGTTTCCTTGCCCTAAAACCCTCTCAGAATTGAGAGGAGGCCTGTGCCCAGCAGTGGGACGTATATAGGCTGTAACTTTACTTTACGTTTCACGAGACGTATTACGTATTTCTAACAAAATCTTCTCTCTGTATCGGAAAATAGTAAATGCCATTAAAAACATAACTTGTAAAAAAGCCAAGTCTCGCAACTCCGTTCTTCTACCGTAAAAAGATGTGAGATCGTTGTAATACCAAGTTGGTTAATTTATTCAGTCCCTACTTAAGGGTCCTTCTGTCTCTGTTATTACGTAATTAGCTAACCTAACAACATTTTATAGCGACCATAGCAATATTCAACATCTTTTATGTTTTAAATAAATAGGTTGACTTAGAATTAAAACTGTTTATTGTTGTGAAATATTGATTTCACAAATTAAAAAAAAAACAAAATAGCTTGCACATATAAGCTTCTAAATTCGGATGCTAATAGATAGTATATAAAAAATTACAGCCCCGACATAAGAAGCTATTATGTGGATAATATTCACACCTCTATAACGTGAGGGAGTGCTCTACTCTCGATATATTGCCATACCTCAACTTCGCTACGTAAAATCGTTCTTATACCTTTAGCTAGACATCAAATCCATATTATTATTAAAGTTACAATAACTAAAGACATTGAATTATAAGATTAGTTTATTTTATAATTGATTCACTTTTACATTACATATCATTACTTAACAAAAAATATATATATAAAAAAAATAACAAAAAATATATGGCTTGGCGTCCGTTGGTCTGTGCGTCGCGTCGGTGAGTTTTAGAAAAGTAAGAAATAGATTGAGATATAGTCTATACATCTCTATACAAATAAATAAAATTGAAGTGTCTGTTTGTAATGTCAAAATAACAGCTTTTAACTAAATGCATTTGAAAGTATATACGGTACTTATAACAAAAACACAATTTTTAAAATTTTTGTCTGTCTGTCTGTTTGTTCCGGCTAATCTCCAAAACGGCTGGACCGATTTTGACGGGACTTTCACTAGCAGATAGTTAATGTTATAAGGAGTTTGACTTGACTAATTTTAGTTTAGAAAAGGAATTAGAGTACTGCGCAAAAAATTAAAACCCATAAAATCCAATCGTAATAATTTCCACGCGGGCGAAGTTGCGGGAAACAGCTATTAAATAAGATTCCATATTATATAGTAAGGAGGATCCCTATTGATTTTTGTTGTTGAACTCAACACCGTTTAAAAGTTATTAATGAAAGTCGATCAGATTCTTTGTTTTTTTTCTTGTGAAAATTATCGTCACTGTATCGTTATTTATTTTTTCATCAAAATTAAATTTAACGCTCAAGAGGCGTTCACTTTTGGGTTTTCCAAACGATTTAGTTTTTGATGTCGCTTTTTACTTATTATCAAATGTATAATTTGAAAAATTATTTTACTTTTTTGTATGGACCTTGTAGTGGCGGTGTAAGAATATCCACTACCCCATATCATCCCGTCAGTGTCGTAAAATGCGACAGAGAGAAACTTATCAGGAGATGGGGCGCAGCCTCTTCCTAATAACGACTAAAAATAAAAAAAACTGCGGTTGCCAACCCGCTTGCCAAGCGTGGCAACTATGGCAAATATCCTCCCTATAAGGCAATCTATGGGGAGACCTATGTTCAGTAGTGGTCTTTAATACGCTGTAACAGTAACGGTAATCGATGATTTTAGGAATATCACAAGTTCAAGGAAAGAATTTCATTTAAATGGTGATATTAAAAACTTCATCCCCCATTTTTCACTCTTATTGGTGGAAATTTTTTTTCAAATTCATACGGGACCAGTTCCGAAGTATAATCAAATAAAAATTTTACCTAAAAGAGTCCAGATTCAGATTGAACTGGCGCTAAACTCCATAGTAATTCCAAGAACGTTTTACATTCCTATAGATCCTATGATTTAAGTAACTGCTATGGAGCTTGGCGTCCGTTTAGATCCCATCTCTTTTATCGGCGAAGCCGACAACCCCGAACGTCATTTGTTTGTACTGAACTTGGCCTGCTTTTCACATTTACGTTGTTGGTTAGATATAATTTAAACTATTAGAATTAAATGTCTACAAAGTTTTTGTAATTACACCAATAAATTTGTCAACACCTGTCAACGCCGAATATTGATAATATGATTTTTTTTAATTTTGTATACACCTAACGATTTATCTTAATGTAGAATTTTCAAGTTTTTAAGTGATCTAATATTGACTTGTAGGTGAGTTGAGATAAGCGAGTGATAAAAATGTTTAAAATATATCTGCAGTGTGGCTCTACCACGTATTTTTTTTCTTCGATACACTATGGCTTTTACGAGTCACAGCCAACTGGCTTAATTAGCCTTTAAATTAACAGTCAAGCCTTTGTACTAACCGGCGTCGTTTAACTAGCGGCCTGAATGATATTCAGCCGATGCTTCCAATACGACATTACACATTCCTATCTTGTAATATCGTCGACAATAGGTCAAGGTACGGCTGGGGTGGCTATAGGGTTACTTAAAGCTGCGTACATTTATAACAAAGCACATAGGTAGGCACATACCTCCAACCCTCTCGTTGAATGAAGTTAATAGGGTGATATGTCAAGGCCCTTTAACTGGTAGGCTAATTAAGCGAGTTGGCTGCGACATATACATTATGTCTTGCACTGACTTTAGAAGTTATTATGTGGTAATTATTTTATTGTTTTTAATTGTTGAAGTGTGTTTTTAAAAGTTTAATTATGTTATTTCCCATACAACTAAGAGGCTTTATTACTACAGGCGTTAACAGTTATTACAGAAACCGTTTTATTTACGTCAATGAGGGAACCGCAAGCGTTTAGTAAAGCAATCCCAAGGGAATCCGGAAATGTGATGGAATAGAATGGTGGTAACACTAATTGTGCAATTGAGTTTTAGCCACGCTGCTGGCGCACTCTCGATGCGAATGCCAGTGTCCGCGACTTTCCCAGGCCGCGCTTTTCAATAGGTACAATTTTTACGGGACAATAACTTAACAAGTTTTATTTCCTTTACAACGGAACGTCAGTAATAGTTAGTATTTTTCTTTCATAACGGTATAAAATTACTTCGTCTGTTGGGTAGTTAAGGCTGTGTGTGAGTTGAGAATGAAATTATTAGACGTATATTGTATACAAGTTATTCCATGACATTGGTTATGTGAATTTCAATAACATTTTAATTGCACCTATTGAATATCATATTACTGTTTGAACGTTGATGACCTGTGATGTAACATCGCCTAAATAAAAAAATTCTATAAAAAATTGCCTAGAGAGTGCCTGCCCTTTAGGCTGATAACGAAAATTGCGAGTAAAAGTGGAATTCGTCCCGCCGAAAATCACTAAAGAGTTAGCATCTCTACATAGTATAACACAAAAACAGTCGCTTCCCGGCGTGCTTATGTCTTTTAAAATACGATACAGTTTTCATCCATAGACAGAATGATTTAAGATGAAGATTTATATGTATAACTAGCTGATCAGGCAGACGTCGTTTTGCCCTTTACAACAACCATTTGCTTTCCTAACAAGAAAAGAAACACGTGGAATTAGCAATAAAAGAAATTGAGGGTCACTTATAGGGATAAAAACTATCCTATCTCTCAAGTTGGACCAAACTGCACACAATGTGACAAACAATGTGACACGTAATTTTTATATATAAATATATATTCATATTATATCTATAATATAAAAATGAATCGCTAAATGTGTTGCTAAGCGCCAATCTCGAGAGCAGCTGAACCAATTTCGCTAATTCTTTTTTTTATAATAATCCTTGAAGTACGAAGATGGTTCTTACGGAGAGAAAATTTAAAAAAAATTGCCTGAAAAAGTCTAAAAACAACACTTTTCTATATTCCCATACAAAAGATTCGTAATAATACTTAAAAGTCAATTTGAACTTTAATACCATAACATAAAGTTTAAGTATTAGTGGAGGGGTTTCCGGGAAGGCAAAACAATTGAGTGACATTAGTATCGCATAAATATTAATGTCAATATTTGTCAATATTTTTATACGGTGGTAACGTTACTTAAAACCAAAAAAAAAAACCATCTGCTCTGTTTGTTTACGATCGGCTGTTAGGCGGTACGAAGTTCGCCGGGTCAGCTAGTATTATATAATACTTCTGTCCGTGTGTATGTGACTGAACTCCCTTTAAACAGCAGGTCCGATTTTGATGAAATTATGTGTGTGATTAAGTTGATTAGAGAATGGTTTATATTTACAATTGGACCCGGTAGGAGGCGTTGTTGCCGAGATCCAAAAAACAACTGTGCGAAGCCGGGGCTGGTCGCTAGTAATATCTAAAATATGGCGTTTATAGATTTTTGAGAATATTTGAACATTTATATCAGAAGCTCAGCATGATGTGTAAAATACTTAAAACGTTATGTTTAAAAGACGTAGACATTTAGACGTAGAAACTTCTCCATTGGGTATTTTGAGAGGCGATAAATACGGCTAAAATTTAAATCACATTATCAAAAGCAACCCAGTACCTTCTTGAATGCTACTCTCGAGGCTTCTAGCTAGCCTCGGAGCGTGTCATTTATTGCAATCAATATAAAATCTATGCAGACGGTACGTGCTCAGCAAATTATGGAATAGTCATCCAGTCCACTGCTGAACATTGAAATGACTTGCCAACTATGAGACAATCTCTTCCATAGATTGTCTCATAGTTGGCGAGCGGGTTATCAACCGCAGTTTTGTATTATTTTGAGTAGTTATTAGGAAGATGCTGTTGCCCATTACCTGTTAAAATTAAATTAAGATTTATTCTTGGCTTGCGTCAACATTTTCTGTTTGCAAACCCTTGATTGAAGCAACAGGCACGTAAGTTACAAGTGTAAATAATTTGTGGCCTAAGTCTTTATCATCATTACGCCTACGTGAATGTCTCACACGGACACGGAATGGAACATGTCTTACACCTGTAGACCATAGGAACTTGGAACTTGCCCTGTTTCAACATCTATCGCCCGTTACGACATCCACGAGACTAAATGGTAGTGGTAGTTGATATTCTTACACCGCCACTACACGGTAGTAATCAAAATTAATAGTTTAGTTATGGTGACTGGGTCCTGGGTTCAAATCCCGTAGCTAACGTTTGTATAAATAAACAAATTAATGGTTTTCGCGTCTGATTGTGTTGTTTGTCCCCATGTCTTTGATACTGTACTTACTACTAGACTTAACCTACCTCTGGATCTTACCACATGTGCGGTAAATGCGGAAAGGATAGATGTTTATGTTTATGCTACAATTTTGTTTTGCTAATCTTATGCTCCTTTTGGAAGTTAAGACACATGCTTGTCTTATGGAGGCGTTAAACTTTACAAGATTGGCATCGCTACGTTCGGGGATTGCTTGCAGTGAGAGATTCACAGCTTTAACCAGGGCTTCTATTTAAAACTAGCTTTGATCTCGACTGATCCAAGCACTCAGATGATATCCCTCTACAACTGCGTTACAATCTGTATGCCCATAGATAAACAGGTCACTGACATACAGTAGTAATGGAGTTGCGGAGAAAATGTATCCTTGAGGAACATTAGACGTCATAGTTTCGGAAAAACAGCTTTCGCCAACGACTCTAAAAGACCATTCACTCAAAAAGTTCTTTTTTCTGCTGATCTGACCAGGTGATAAGCCGTATGCTACAAGCTTGCCTAAAAGGCAGTGCCAAACCCTGTCAAAAGCTTTCGAGACATAAAGAGAAACCGTATTTGCTTCCCCATTTAAAGTTACGTTATAAGATCTCGATTATTGTCGATTATTGGTTGTCGACCGATTATGGCGGAACCTAAACTGTTGATCGGTGGTTAATCGATAAGGTGGTTCTGGTATAGGTGTGCTAGAAAGTGGTCCTTCTATATACGCTCTATAATTTAATTAATAATAGAAAGTATACCAAACAGATGTTAGCGTTGTTTTTATTGATATGAGAATGTTTTTAATACCTATAGTGTCACGAATAATCCTTTGTAGAAATCGATCAGCTTTTGCCTCTTGGGAGGATTTACGGCATATAAAACTAATGGCAGGATATTTGAAGAGAGCGATCCTAAATATGTTTACAGATCACAGACAGCAAATTCGCACAGCGTTGGTCTTTCACGTCACCTATATGTTTTCTATACAATTTTTGACTTTTTATTTTCTCCTAAAAGGGTGAACACATCCTCAATGAAACTTGTATACCTACTGCTGCATTATTTTTTATTATATTATTATATTGGTGCAATGTGTAGTATTTTTGTGTAAATACAAAATATCAAAAAATGCCCTTTTGTAATCGTGTCGGCGCTTGGCACTATGTGAGTTCTTGTCAATGTTTACAGTGTCAACATGGATAACGAAAAACCACATCGATTGATGCTAAACACGACTCTCAAACAAAACACTTACAAAAAACATAAAAGAAAATATTCTTTATTCATTTTTCGTCTGCAATATTGAATACTATAACTTAACGTCTATAGAATAAGAGCTTAAATATTATGATGTCCCGCGGGTGTGCACTCGTGAGAAAACAACGATCGGCGCCGCGGATGAGCTGGTCGGGTTGGATTTATGATATTTCAAAATCACGCTTGCAACCTTGAACTCATAAGAAGGTAAATCACACATCGTGTGATAACCTTTTTCAACGGCTGTAAAAAGGCGTGCGCTTTTAGATATGCGAAAATTCAACGACTTTTACGACAGAGAGCGAAATTTTTTTGTGGTAGACAAATGCATAAAATTTTTATTATGACTCATGAACATTATTACATAAGGTAACTTTTTTGATCTTTATTCTTGAATAATATGCTTTTTTGTACATATTAGATGCAATCCAATAGCGGGTAAATTTATAGGTAGCACAGATTTGGATGTATATTTGAATATTTTTTATAAAATAAAGAATAAGTTTACAAAAATTTATAACGAAATCTAAATAATACTTAGAATAACGTTTAAGTAACTTTTCTTACTTGGTAGAGCCATGCTGCAGCTATATTAGTAGTATAGTTGTAGCACGAATGGGTCGGCTCGACCGGGAATGGACCACGCTCTCACATAATACCAGCGTAAAATAGCAGCTTAACACTGTTGTGTTTCGTATGGTGAATGTAGAGAATCGGAGGCCCTTTTTACTGGAAAAAAGGCACTCCATCTTAGTCCTCACGGGTGAGAATGCATCTGCATTTTGATTCTTTATTGAGGATAGATGATGTCCATGGGCCACAGCATCCACTTACCATCAAGTGGACAGTGTGTACGTTTGCCACCCTTATTATATGATTTTATTTAAATATCGTTTTCAGCGTAGAAGGAATGAGATGTAAAATAAAATGAATAAGTGAATGACCTAAACTTAATTGATCATTTAATTTAGCTTTGGCAACCGAGTTGGATGCTCATTATTTTTATGAGTTATTGGACATTTATAACGACAGAAAAACAGACATTGTGCGATCAAAACGCATCGTTACTTTAATAAGATTTTTAATGTGTTTAATCTAGCTATAAATAGGTTATTACAATGTTAAGCCTGTTTTAAAGTATAGCTTGTTGAAAATACTGATTTTGCTAAACGCAACCATGATGCAGGGTTGTTGAATTGGGCATTGGGTAAATTATAGGTGGTTACTGGGGCCCATACCAACGTTCTGACACCTTGCCCATGTGTTCTCCGCGTTCCCTCGCCAATTATAACGGGAAAGGGTTTTAACTTGGCTCTATTTTGCAGCCAATCTCCAGGCCTGTAATTGCTTAAACACATAACCACTAATGTCACGTTCGCAAGGAGATGGGCCGGTACTGCTGATCTATGTATATACCATACAGGGCTGCAGTTAAAACATTATCCAATAATCAAATCAATTGCTTATACGCATTATTAAGGATAACACAAAAACTACTGGTCAGATCTTAATCAAATTTATATGAGAGCACATGAGAAGCACCAGCTCTAAAAAAAATATCATCAAAATTGGTTTATCTAGAAAAAAGTTTTTTTTATAGGATAGGGTGACAAACGAGCACACAGTCCACCTGATGGTAAGTGGTTACTGTGACCCATATACATCTACATCTATCCTCAATAAAGACTCAAGATGCAGATGCGTTGTCGCCCGTGTGGAATAAGATGGAATGCCTCTTTGCCAGTAAAAAGGGTCTCCGGTTCTCTACACTCACCATACGAAACACAACAGCGTTAAGCTGCTATTTTACGTTGGTTTTCTGTGAGAGCGTGGTCCTTCCCCATTCGAGCCGACCCATTCGTGCTACAACTATACATCTAATATAGCTGCAGCATGTCTCTACCACGTAATACTGTTCTGAGGTAACACCCAAATTACTGTCGAAATGAGAACCTCTTCCTTTTTTGAAGTCTGGTGAAAATAGGTTAGTTATAACCTTTTTTGAGAACCTTGGTAGCTCAGATGGTTAGCGCTCGCTATAAGTTTTACAGTACGCGAGAAACTCGGGTTCAATCCCCGCCGGCACCAATGAAATTGTTAATTGTAATTTTAAGTGCTGATTTACCACGCGCTCGACAGTGAAAACATCGTGAGGAAACTTGCATGTCTGACAAATAAGAAAAAGAATATTTCGACGACATGTGAAGTTTGCCAACACGCATTGGGGTAGCGCGGTGGACTTTCCTTGCCCTAAAACCCTCTCAGAAATGAGAGGAGGCCTGTGCCCAGCAGTGGGCCGTCGATATAGGCTGTAACTTTAAATTTAACTTTAACCTTTTTTGTCTACGTTAATTTTTAATTGTTTACGAGTCTTTAATATAAATATATGGTACGTGGTAGAGCAATGCATAGAGCATATATATATATTAGTAGTATATTTGTAGCACGTTTAGGTCGGTTCGACCGGGGAAAGGACCACGCTTTCACAGAATACCAGCGTAAAATGGCATCTTGATACTACTGTGTTTTGTATGGTGAGTGTAGAGAATCGGAGACCTATTTTACTGGAAAAGAGGCATTCCATCTTAGTAGTCCTCACGGGTGACGACGCATCTACATTTTGATTCTTTATTGAGGATAAATTTAGACGTCTATGGGTCACAGCAACCACTTACCATCAGGTGGGCTGTGTGCTCGTTTGTCACCCTATCCTATAAAAAATAAACTAGTACACGTCATGTCCTCCAGACTTAATTTCTAGCCATTATGAGACTAGTCATTTGTGCAGGACACGGTTATAGTGTCCGAGTGCTTGCACAAGCGCTTGTGCACTCTCTATTCCCTCCCTCTCATAGTTCGACAGGACGGTAATTAAATATGGCCGGAGAGCGATTAAATGCAGGTCCAACGGACTTACGTACTTTCAGAGGTACTGGGGTGCAACACCGCCAATTTCCTGACACCGGCCTGCTACTAAGCATTATTTGACCGAAAAATACAATAACTGATTATGACCTGACTCGGGATTTGAACCCGGATATCATGATCAGCAACTGTAAACCAATAAGTCAGTCAACCTGAGCTTGAAGAAAACCTCATGCATGTAGAAACATATGTGTGTAACATGTAATGAACATCAAAATTAGTTAATCTTTAGCTGGATACATTTGCAAGTGAGATGGAAAAGATAATTTACAATTCAGACAAGTAACTGTTGTCAAACATATATTTCAATGTTAATAGCACACTGTTAAAATAAAAACAGGATTTCTTATTTTTAAAATTATATAAGATATAACCTTAAAGTCGCAAATTCATCATAAGATTTACCGCTATATTTAGGAACTGTCTCATGAGACACGGTGAAGAGCCCCGTAATGCAAAGCCAGCGAGCATGCAAATGCTGATTCCGCTAACCATAATGGTGTCTTGCTCACGATTTTGTCCGTCGCAAAGCAAGCGTAATGTATTTCTTAAATCCACTGCCAAATTATAATTTAAAATAAGTGAATAAACGGCCTGCATTAATGTTTGGTAGGTTTTGTTTTTATAAAATTTATACCTATGTCAGGAAATTCAATGATTTATGTGCAAAATCTTAAATAGATTTAAAAGGAAACATTTGTAAATTTCATTATATTTATAATGAACATAATGACGGAGAAAATAATTAACTATGGTTTTAATATTCGATTCAATAACCGATCGATAATAAAGGTCTTCAATGTCTATTTAATATTTTTATGAATATATATCATAATAACAATATAAAATAAACAGAAATAATAATAGGTACATGAGAAAACATGTTTATAGTAGTTTTAAAACAAAAGCGTAAATATTTACTCAACAATAAAATGATGTAACGGTTAAGAGTGCTTTATCCGTTTTTATTAAGTTGATCACGCGTCGTCAGTGCTTACATAATGTTATGTGGATGGGAGAGTTTATTAAAAACAATTAACACAACTCATACAAATATCTAGCGTGAAGAGGATTATCGTGTAGCGTTTATACAGATAATAAAAATTTTAATAGGAAACAATCACGCTTGCAGTGTTCTTGACTTTCAATTTTAACACTTTACACGTAAACGAAACAGAGCAAACAAACAGACCTTAAAAGTTTTGATTTTCAAAAAATCTATTACGTTTGTGTATCTCCACAGGCTCAAATAAAAGTATTGAAAGATAAAATATTCTAATGGATAAATAATAATAATTACAAATTAATAATAATTACATAAGCTTTTCTTAAAAAGTAAAAAAGTTTTTAGAAAACTAAAATAATAAAACAATTTTCACATAATATGAATGTGCGAAGACCTAGTGTATCAAAGAATTACAAATAAGTTTTAGAAGCTATTTATCATCATCAAAACAGTCCTTCAAAAGTCTACTACTGAACATAGGTCTCAAGGTATGTCACAAAGAACGGTCCTGACCTGGATCCAACGACTTCAGAAGCTATTATGTGGAAATAACATTTTTTTTTAAGTTTTTAAGTTGATTTTAATTTTCTATTAGCTATTTCATTATTTTGCCGTTTGAGTGGTTACCGTTGTAGTTGTATTTTAAGTTTGTACATTAAAATCTTCATCCCCCATTTTCCACGCTTAGGTATAGAATTTATTGTTTTAAATTATATGAGACCACTCCTGTAACCTAACCTATTTATCAGATATGAATAATTTTAATCGGATCAATCCTTTACATGAAACCGGTGAATATAAATAAATATAATAAAATATTACGCCATATATAGAACCTTGTCGTATTTGAATTCGGTTAACAAATAAGTAATAATTCTATTACGGTCGACAGGAAATTAAAAACATTTTTAATTTGATCTCATCTCAGATGGAAAGATGCCTTTAGAGCGTGATTGCACGACGTAAATTTGTGAACAAAAACCTTTCATGTCGTTTGGTCTGCCTGTGCCTTCGTGGCGATTGGTCAAAAGCGGTTTAGTAAAAATGTCACTGGAAATGTGATGCAAGCTACGAATGTAATTCAAAGATAAGATTTAATGGTTTTTATTTTAAGCGGGACATGTTTAGCCTCCTTAAAATTATTTTGTGACTGACTGCATCTGTTGAATGGCTCTTTTATTTTTAGTCCACAAAACTATAAACAATAAAGTAAGGACTTTTTAGCTGCTGGTTACAGTGCCAAACATAAAAAAAAAATTAAACTTTTAGCAATATGTTAGTGTATATTTAATGGAAGATTTAAAATATGGCAACAATTTTTGAAGATGACAAGTATCGAAAATAATTGCCTACTAAAGTAACGATGATAATCCATGTAATGGTAGATGGATGCTACTGAAGCCTAAAAATCACCTAACTAGACATCTACCCTCGCTAAAGAATCGATGCGTTGTCAACCAAAAAGACAAATATGAACTGCCTCGTTACCATTAAAATAGGTTTCCCGTTCTCTTTATTGATAAATGGGAAAATAGTAGCATCATGCTGCTATTTTACGCTAGTATTCTGGGTTTTTTTTTAAATAAAAACTTTTCATAAAAGTTAATTTCTGTGGCCTAGAATAGAGTTTTATTATGTGCCCATTGTTGGCGCAGTACCTTTTTACTCGTGTTGACTGGATGGGTATGCCACAAGGCTTTGTATACTGTCTGCCCTTTGTACTCTTTAGTTGAAGATGATTGCAATAAATAAAAAGTTTGAATAATAAAAGTTTTGTGTGGATGTGAGGTCTGAGAAGTTATATAAGTATATCGCCTCATAAATGTTGAATAAATAACAACATAAATCAAACCAGATCAAAGGCAGTAGCAACCATAAACTAAAAATACTATGTCCACCAAAAAAGCGTAAATATTAACGATGGTAATGGGTTTACTTTCTGCCGACTTCCAAAAAGGAGACGGTACTCAATTCGACTGTATGTTTTTTTATGTGTGTTTATTTGAAAGCTGGTACTTCTCGTGTGGGTCCATATGAATTTGATCAAGGTCAGACCAATAGTTTTTGAGTTATTCTTACTAATTTTTTTCAAATTAAAGTGTCAAATAATCTAAAACAGTTCACAAGATGATAAGTGGCTGACGGACACCTGCATCGGACTTCAATAAAAGAAATCTATAGATGCATTGGCACCTCGTAGGACTAAGATAAAATACTTCACAGACTGTAATTTTTCTGGCTCTCCATACCCATTAGACTGCTACAACAATAAATGCACTGTAGATTGGCGGCAGAAATAAGTAGGATTGTGACACCACCCAGACGGTCACTTAGCCAGTACGACTACGAGCTGGAATAGTGTAATAAGCATTATTAACTTTCTATTTGGAAGTTCTTAAAATGAGTTTTTTTATGGGATAAGGGTGACAAACGAGCATACAGTTCACCTTATGTTAAGTGGTTGCTGTGGCCCATTGACATCTACATCTATCATCGATGACGAATCAAAATGCAGATACGGTGTCACCCGTGAGGGCTAAGATAGAATGCCTCGTTTCCAGTAAATAGGGTCTCCGGTTCTCTACACTCACCATATGAAACAACAGTGTCAAGTTGCCATTTTACGTTGGTATTCCTTCCCCGGTCGAGCCGACCCATTCGTGCGACAACTATAATACTAATATAGCTGCAGCATGGCTCTACCACGTTAAAAGAGATTTTTTTTAAATTCCTATATCTCTATGTTTTGAAGTCCCAAGTCCTATTCTACTGTTTTTATTATGGGCTCCGTTAAACAAAATGGAACTGTTATAATTTCGCCATGTCCATCCGTCCGTCCTTCCCCGGTTTTACTCTGAGACCCTAGGTGTTACAAAGTTGTGATATGGCATAATCATAGATACCAATCAAGCCTACAAAGTTGTGAAATAAAATCTTGAAAAACATATTTATCTAGTACCGACTTCAAAAAGGAGCATGTCCTCAATTCGACTGTATGTTTTTTTATGTGTGTTACCTCAAAACTTTGTTCTACATAAATCGATTTCGATGATTCTTTTTTATTTCAAAGCTGGCGCTTCTCATGTGGTCCCTTATAAATTTGATGAAGGTCTGACCAATATTTTTTGAGTTATTCTTAATAATACATACTAATATTATTAAGAATAACTCAAAAACTATTGTATATAAGTAGAAGTATTGTATATAGTAGTCTATATAAGTAGAATGTACAAATTTTTTAATATTAAATTATTTTGGATAACTATTTGGATAACAGGTGATTTTTAGGGTTGCGTAGCCAAATGGCCAAAAACGGAACCCTTATGGATTCGTCATGTCTGTCTGTCTGCCTGTCCTTCCGTATGTCACAGCCACTTTTTTCCGAAACTATTAGAACTATGCTGTTGAAACTTGGTATATAGATGTATTCTGTAAACCGCATTAAGATTTTCACACAGGAATAGAAAAAAAAAAAACAATAAATTTTGGGGGTTCCCCATATTTAGAACTGAAACTCAAAAATTTTTCTTATCAAAACCATACGTGTGGGGTATCTATGGATAGGTCTTCAAAAATGATATTGAGGCTTCTAATATCATTTTTTTTTCTAAACTGAATAGTTTGCGCGAGAGACACTTCTAAAGTGGTAAAATGTGTGTCCCCTGTAACTTCTAAAATATTTAACTGCTGCAAATAATGTGTGTATATTGAAGGAAATCTATCACAGTTAAGTAGCCTAAACAAGTTAGAAGAACTTTGTCTTGGTAGTCATGTTGCAGCTATATTATGGTTGTAGCATGAAAGGGTCGGCTCGACCGAGATAGGACCACGCTCTCACAGAATACCAGCGCAAAGGAGCAATATAATACTACTGTGTTGTGTTTGGTATGGTGAGTTAAAAGAATCGAAGACCTTTTTACTGAAAATGAGGCAGCTCTTAGATTTTGATTCTTAATCGAGGATAGATGTCAATGTCTATGGACCATAGCATTCACTTATGGTGTACACAGTTTAACAGTGGTAGAGCTACGCGGCAGCTTTTGCTGTCGCACGGATGGGCCGGCTCGAACCGGGGTGGTACCACGACCTCACAGAATACCAGCTTGAAGTAGAGGTTTACCTCTGCGTTTTGCTTGGTGAGTGCAGGTGGCCGGAGGCCCTTTTTACTGGAAATGAGGCATTCCATCCTAGTCCTCACGGGTGACAACGCATCTACATTTTGATTCGCAAACGAGGATAAATGTAGATGTCTATGGGCCACAGCAATCACTTACCATCAGGTGGACTGTGTGCTCGTTTGTCTCACTATCCTATAAAAAAAAAACACAGTTTATTAAATAATTACGTTTGTCACATTCTATTAAAAAACGAATGATTTAGAACCTTCTTTTCATTCATGCGACAGAAATAGAATAGTAATGTTATAAATAATGATAATGAAGATTTAATGAAATATCATGATACATCATTCATATTAGGCTGTTAACTTGACAAATTTGTGAGCCTGATCAACTCGACACCCCCATAAGTAATGTAAAAAAGCCAATTGCTCGTCAAGCTTATGACGTATAAAATATTGATGCGTTGCGAATGAAAAGCCCCAAAAAAGCTGTCGATGAGACCAAAAAATAAAATACGAATGTACGAACAATCGTAATGACCTCATCGTTACATCATTGGATTGGTTACGGCGTGCGAGGAATTATTCACACACATGAACAGTGCACGCAGCCTTCCAATTCTAAATAAAATTATGAAATACGAGATACGAGTATATGACGGCATTTGGTACTTAAACTCAAGAATAGTTCTCTTTTTAAATAAAACTAGTTTTATGGAATTTATTACGTATGTTAACTTATTTTATATTCCCGCCGTTTCGAGCACTTTACAGTACCCATGGTTACGGGGGGAGACTGAGGTGTTCGACTTCCCAATGTCATAGTTATTCAAGGCTACCTAAATATTTAAATTATTAATTTTTGGTCCGATCTACGTAGTACGAACTTTCTGATCTATGAGTATCTTGAAGTCATGCAGTTGTATGGTTGGGTTGGGATTTAATTTTATTAATTATAGGATTTCGAGCAGGTGGTAGCACGCAGCTATCTTTCTATTGAAATTAGGATGTTTTTTGATTTCAATAGACTTGTGAATCAACCTTGGAAGGAATCGGTGTTCTTTAACGAGGATTTGTGGTCTATCAAATGTGATGTAGTGACGGGGGCGATCCTGTACGTGTTCACAGACTGCAGACTTCCCGGAGCGTCGATTCTTCACATCAGCTATGTGTTCTTTAACGCGGGTTTTATTAGTCTTTTAGTTTGTTTTATGTAAGAGAGACCACATTCACAATCAAGCTTGTACACTCCTGCATCTTGCAGAAGGATATTACATTTGACTGATGGTAAAAACTGACAAATCTTCTTCGGCGGTTTGAAATATGTTTAATAGTCGTAGTAGTAGTAGTTAATTCGTAACACTTCGTTCAATTCTGACGCTTGCTAGAAACCTTCGGCTTCGGCCAAAACTCCGGGCCATTTTGGCCGAAGCCGAAGGAAGATGGTTTTATTGGACTAAGGTGGCTGAAGCCGAAGCCGAAGCCGATGCTTCAGTCGGACACTAATTATAATAGAGTTTCGTAGAGGTACTTATGTCGTAAAACTTGTGGTTCAGTTCTGTTACGAATCACATTTTTAAAATGATCCTCAGAATGCTGTCTCAGTTTATTTTGACTGAATTCCCAGTTTTAATCAACAGTTAAACATTGCAAAATAAATATATTTCCCTGCCTTTATGTATTTTTGATTAACTTTTTCGGGTTCGTCTTGTATGTCATTTTTCTTGATTTTATTTGTTTTATTTTTCTATAGAATTGGGTAAGATGAAGCAAAATAATGGAATGGCGTTTCTGTTGCTATCAATTTGTCACTAAATGATATATTCAGTTCAAAAACAATCACGATATAAGCGCAGAGCTAATACATAAACTCACACCAAAGAGGTAGATAGAGACTATGGACTTCCATTTTCAGAGCTGCGCAGAGCTAATATTAGAGACAAATAGGAAAAGAGCGAAAAAAGTGCACTATCCTCATTAAGTACCCTTAATCAGAATATAGTATGGTATAACATAAATTATCACAGTGGTAACTAGAATTCAGAATCAAAAATATTAAAGTTGCTAGTTTATTAAACTGTAATGGAGAAAGTCTAAGTACGTGTTGGGAACATGTGAGTTTGGGAATTTGACTGCGCATACTCGTATATCCAAAATTTTAAAAGATTATTAGTTTAGCAACGCTAAGACAGTGTTATTTAATAACTACCGCTTCATCACCACATATCAAGTGGGATTGTAGTCAAGGGGGTTTATAATAATTAAAAAAAGTAAGTGTAGATACATTTTTTCTAAAAATACAAAATATGCTTCAATAAAAACCAATACTCAGCCCATCGAAGAACGGAAGTTTTTTTGATGATTGCGATTCACGATAAAATGAGATCACTTACACTGACCGAAAAGGTGTCGAATCCTTGAAATCAGAATTTGAGAATTTGAAGATGAATTTTGTCACTGACAGGAATTACCTTTCCTGTGATATCGTCATTCGAGTGCATTTTTATGACGACCGGTCTGTTCCGTTATTTGCCAGATTTATAAAGCGATAGCCACTAAAAGGACAAAGAACTTTTGTTTTGCAAAGTTGTACTATTCAAATTCCCTTGTTGTTTTATGGAAATGCGCAATCGTTTGCCACCTGGATCCTGTATAATAATGTAATAATCCGCCCAATGTTATTCAGGGACGTCCAGTTAATGAACGATCCATATAATATTTAATTTTTAGTAGTAACTTCCACAGACGTATACCATTACACTGCTATTTTATAAGCGCCACTAAACAATTGATATGTAAGTTTTTGTAGTAATCGTAGTGATCGGGACACGGAGCGACCACCGCGAAAGCTGACACCATGAGTTTCTCAAAATGTTAGACCACCATGTTAGTGGACTGATAAAAAATTTACGGTGTAAAAAGGGAATAATTTGGAGGCCAGGAAAATTACAAACTGTTAAAAATAAATTCGAAACCTTACGAATTCGAGTAAAAATGGCGTTTATAATTACTTTTATACGGTTTGGATATTGTAAGAAGATGAGCTTAAATCGTAAAAAAATATAGAATAAGAAAACGACATTCTGAAAGGTCAGCGATCTTTTAAGTAACTTTTTAGCCGATTTTCAAAAAAGGAGTATAATTTCATTTCGTAAATGTTGACCGATTATAATGATTTTATTTTTATTAAACAGGTTATACTTTAAGAACTGTACTATATTAATTTGTACAAAAAATTCCACATGAAAGGTCGAAAAATAGGGGATAAAGTTTTAAATGTACTTATTTAGACGAAATTCCAGCTATACTCAAAAGGCTATCAAAAGGGTCAAAAATTAGACTTTATAAAAACTAAAAGTCTTTGGTTAAAAACCTTTTGGCAGACTTTTTTCTTAAAAGTCTAATGTTACTTTAATTACTTTAAATGCGGATTATCAATACTGTGAGTATGATTGCTTAATGTAATGTTTAGTGAGTGCCGTATTAATGATTTTGTTTAGGCAGCATGTGCGGTCCCATTATTGCTATCATACAAACATCAGAGTCATGCAGCCATTCAATTAGTCTACGAAGCGATGTAACAACTTCGGATGAATAATATTTCTTTGTATCGTTCGGATCTCGTCATTTTTGTTCTTTTTGCAGCTATTAACGTAATATCTCAAGTTTTTTTTGTTAAAAAGAAAACTGTGAATTTTTATGCTATGGACTCGCATCGCAGTCTGCGGCCGAACGTTACTCATCCAATGTAAAAACAATGCGATAGGCATCGGACGCACGAGATTAAACTGAAATCTAAAAATGAATCTTGAATAGTTTAATGCAATTCAAACTTTGTTTGGTTTAAACTTAAGTGCAGTATCTTGTATTGCGAATACAATGAGGTACTAAATATATGTAGTATTATTTTAGAAGTAGGCTTCAGAGCATTGCCGCTATCGACTGGAGTATAGTTGATGTAGGAGTATGTCAAACCTTGGAGGGCTCGCGCGTCTAGCCAGTACAAACACAGCCCTACCAATTAACGTAACCTTCAAAGCAACTTGCTCAAAGTGGTGAGAGAGCGGCGGCTTTCAAGTATTCAGTATACTCTAATTGCTTTTATTTCAGCCCAGATCTAACTTCGAAAACTTCACTTGTCGGATCTTCGTTGAATTTAACGGCCTTTTAGAAATTGCTTAAAAATATTATGGAAAAAATATAATAATTAGCTATGATATAAGTCCATAGACATACTGGCCTTAATTGTAAAAATTAACGTGTTTTTAAGAAATAAAGTAGCTCTTTTTCTTTTTAACAAACGCTCTAGACAACCAGATATACAGATAATTAATATTTAATTTAAGTATGCGGTAATCAATTATTATAAGGAAGGCTATAACATATTTTTAAGTAAAATTAGATATATATTAAACAATCGTTTCGATGACATGCTAAAATATTTATCTATAAAAAATAAATAACATTGAAGTGTTTGTTTGTAATGTCAAAATAACAGCTTTTTACTAAATGCAAATGAAAGTATATACTATACTTATAACAAAAATAAAACTTAAAAAATTTCTCTGTCTGTCGGTCTGTCTGTCTGTTGGTCTGTTTGTCTGTTTCTTCCGACTAATCTCCGAAATGGCTGGGCTGATTTTGACAGGACTTTCACCGACAGATACCTGATATTATAAGGAGTAACTTAAGCTACTTTTATTTTAGAATAAGGATTAGGGTTCCGCGCAATATAATTACACTAAATTACACGCGGGCGAAATCGCGTGGAACAGCTAGTATGTAGTAAAAGTTTGGTATTTTATATCTTTCCCTTAACATTTTTACAAACTATTGTTTTATTTTATTATTCGAAACTATATTCTAAAAGCAATAAGTAATGTATTCGTTTAAGATTTAACCCCCGACAAAAACAGAGGGATGTTATAAGTTTGTAGTGTGTATCTGTGTATCTGTATGCCTGTGTGTGTGTGTATCTGTGTGCCTGTGTGTATGTGTGTATGTGTGTATCTGTGTGCCTGTGTGTATGTGTGTATCTGTGTGCCTGTGTGTGTGTGTATCTGTGTGCCTGTGTGTATCTGTGTATCTGTATGCCTGTGTGTGTGTGTATCTGTGTGCCTGTGTGTATGTGTGTATCTGTGTGCCTGTGTGTATGTGTGTATCTGTGTGCCTGTGTGTATGTGTGTCTGTCTGTGGCATCATAGCCCCTGAACTGATGAATGGATTTTGATTAAGTTTTCTTTTCTTTGTAAGGTGTATTAATCGTGCGTGTTCTTAGCTGTTTCAAGAAAATCTGTTCAGCCGTTTGAAGATCACCAGCTCGTTTTGTTACGGGAGTTTTTTAAAATTTTTAATTATAGTTATTAATTAAATTAGGAATCCTTATCACTTATTGAATCAAGACATTATTTTGTGTACATGTAAATATCTGTATAAATAAACGTGATAACTTTGAGCCACAGGGGCCGAGCGCATGTCATAAATTTCATAGCACGCGAGCTACCAGAATTCGATCGCCGCCGGCACTAATGAAATTGTTAATACATTTTTAAGTGCTAATTTACCACATGCTTAGCTGCGATGGAAATATCGCGAAACAACCTTCGAGAAATATCTGTGGACATTTGATGCCTGCCAATATGCACGAGAGCAGCGCGGCTGACTAACGGCTTCGAGGCCTGAACATCAGCATTGTGAAAATTTCACAATGTTTTTATTCTGACAAATGGCTTCGATGCTCCCTTTTTCTTATTATTTCATGATACAGAACATTTAAAAAATGTTACAAACCTTCCGTAAATAGGGTGAAAGTAAAACGCTATTTGCGTTAGTTGCTAGAGGTCTTTGTTTGATTACATTTTTATTCTTTTTAATCTTAAGTATATTGTACATTATTTCTCATTATTTTGTTTCTCATAAGATTATTTTTGAGGTCAACACCTGCGGATCGCCTGCTGCCATTGTCCTTTTTATGAACATGTGAAGTCGAAACGAATACAGAGAAATGAAATATTGTACTATATAAACTCTCACTTATTGTCGAAGATTAAAGGAAATTGTATATTAATGCACTGCACTATATGGGGGTTTTAGGTTAAGAAGGTACGATATTCCAAGAAATAAATTTCAAACATTGGAATAAGTTATTAAGATTGTTTTTTTTTATTTAAGTAATCTATAGATACAAATAAATAAAATTGAAGTGTATGTTTGTAATATCAAAATAACAGCTTTTTACTAAATGCATATGAAAGTATATACGGTACATATAACAAAAACACAATTTCTAAAATTTTTGTCTGGAACAAAAAGCTGTCTTTTTGTTCCAGCTAATCTCTGAAACGGCTGGACCGATTTTAATGGGATAGCCTCACTGGCAGATAGCCGATGGTATAAGGGGTAACTTAGGCTACTTATATTTTAGATAAAGATTTAGGGTTCCGCGCAATATAATTAAAACCCTAAATTACACGCGGGCGAAGTCGCGGGGAACAGCTAGTGCCTAATAAAAGCCTCAGTAAATGGAGTGTTGGGCTGCCCTCCACTAGACTAAGTGATAACCTGTTAAGACCTGCAGGAAGTCGATGTGTGCGGGTGGATTGAAATCATGTTTTGTTACAATGATTCTCAATCATCAGCCGTCTATGTTCAATAGTAAATTAATGATGGGCTGTGATAATGAATGAGTGTGATGATTAAAAGAAATCCTCAAAGTCAGAAAATAATAATGCTTGTTTCCAAATATAAAACTCAGAAATGGCTGGACCGATTTTGATGAGTTTCTTTTGTGTTTGAGTCGGTCTCTGGATGGTTTAGATGCACTATTGGACTCGGTAGGTGGCGCCGTTGTGTGCAGAAATCACCCGTGCGAAGCCGGGGCGGATCGCTAGTATGCTAAAAAAAGATGGATTATTTTAAGATAGTACTCATGTTATCGAATAGTGAATTATAAAAAAATGAACGATACTGGAATTCGAGTCTACATTTTTTGAAAAATAAAACTAATTTCAGATGGTTGTACAGGCTTGGTAATAAAACTAGACTTGATTGGTTGAGAAAGATATAAGGCATTACGTTCGCCTTTTATAAACCTTAATACGTGTTTATAAAAAATAATTAAGTAATGAACCTGCGTTTGGACTTAATTAACTTTTTCGTGCGATACGTCTTGACGATTAACACATTTCTTATAGTGATTTCTTATATTTACGCGAAGACTACACATTAACTGAAACTAATTTTTACGGATTTTATCGCGACTAATTTAACTTTTTAATTCCCGACGTTTCCTATAGTTTTATTTGAATTACTACAATTTAATAGTAAGATATGGGTCGGTTCGGCCGGGGTAGGACCACAGATTACTGTATACCAGTCTAGGTAGGACTACGCTCTCACAGAATACCAGCATAATATAGCAGCTTAATGCTGCCGTGTTTTGTATGGTGAGTATAGAGTACCAGAAACCCTTTTTACTAAAAACGAGGCATTCTATCTCAGTCCTCAGGGGTGACAACGCATCTAAATTTTGATTCTTAATTGAGGATAAATGTAGATGTCTATGGGCCACATTCACTTACCATCAGGTGGACTGTGTGCTCGTTTGTCACCCTTATTCTACAAAAAAGTACTGATCATATTCTAAGATTCCCAATCAATTTGCAAAGGTTTTGCAAGTGGTAGAGCTACGTTTTGGCTGTATTAAGGGTCGACACCGGTCGGCTCTACCGGTGAAGGACCACGTTCTTACAGTTACCCTTGTTACTGTTCCACGGACCACGTTCTTACAGTTACCCTTGTAATGGCATCGAGGCATTTCATTTTAATCCTCGGGAGTGCCAACGCATCCGCATTTTCATCCTTATTCAATGATAAAAGTAGATGTCTATGGGTCACAGTATCCACTTATCATTAGGCGTTGTGCTGCTTAGCTGTACCTTTTGACCTGCTTAAAAACTTTATTAAACTAAGTTTGTATAAAAAGGGTTATTATAATATTAAGGACTTTATAGGTGATAATAACCTGGTAATAAGGTGATCGCTATCAAGCTACTACTAATTTGTTGTGTTAACATACATGATTGTAAGCTGTTATTAAAAAAAAAAAGTCCCGCCGGGTTTCTTGCTGGTTCTTCCCAGGACAGAGGTTTTTTTCGAACCAGTGGTAATTAAACAAAAGAGTGACTTTCCATAAGTATTATTTATAATCTATATTGAATAAAAAAATCTGTTTCTGTATGCTCCTTTGTCGCCCTTACTTTTATAACAAAAATAAAAAAGGATGAAATTTAAGTTTCTTTGTCTTTTGTTAGATATTGTTAGAGAACCATAAATATTTGTTTTAAATACGAGTACTTGAAATTTCTTTTAATGAATATCTACCTATCTACCTAAAATAGTTGAAGAAAGAGTTAGAGTTCATCATCATCATTACAGCCCATCTCAAGTCTACTAAGAGGATTTAGTAGCAATGAAGAAACCGCCACGCTTTTCCGATAAGTGATATCGTACTTCGCGTCCTCACTATAGGTTTTTTTTAAATTCTAAGATATGTGTATAAATAACATGGATATATAAAATAAGTATATACAAACAACTAAGATCTCAGGTCTTACCTGATAGTAAGTGGATGCTGTGGTCCATGCACATCAACGTCTATCCTTAATTAAGAATCAAAATGCAGATGCGTTGTCACCGACGAGGACTAAGATGGAATGCCTCCTTTCCAGTAAAAAGGGTATTTGGATCTCTTCACTTACCATACAAAACACAGCAGCATTAAACTCCCATTTTACTCTGGTATTCGGTGAGAGCGTGGTCCTTCCCCGAACAACACATTCGTGCTGCAACTACCGGTTGGTTCTACCACGTGTGTGTACACCAAAAAGTGTTTTATAAGATACAAATAAACATTACCTTCGGTTAACGAAACTTAAGACTGCTAAAAGACAGTTCGAGCTCACTGCGTTGGCACCACTTTATGAACCCATAAAACCATTCTAAAGGAATTTTCAGTGCACGCATCAGACGTTGCAAGAATAAATTAGTATGTATGCAATAATTGCAGTCGGGATGTTCACGATGTTCAATGGGAGATACAACAAAGGCACACGGCACACCCTTAAAGATCCCGCGTCGCGTCTTGAACCGAGAAAAAACTACGACAACCCTTTGGACAAGTGAAGAATTTGCGTCGACCGCAACAAGAACAAATTGACCGCAAACGCAAACTATTGCGCGGTACGATTTGAGATAACTCCCGTGCGGAGGAGCGCGGGCGCCGAGCGTCCGCCGCCCGCCGGACGTCCGCGAATGACGCGCCGTGCGCTTCGCTAGCGGTCACAAGATATTGCAACGTTTCCATTGCTCACTAGATAGGCGACGCGTGCAATAGATTTAGTCGTAGACGGCGATGTAAGCGGCGTCGTTCACAATAGACGTAGAAACGGGACCGTTGTTTCAGCAGTGGTGCGCGCGGGACGCGTCACTGTTATAAGGAGGGTCCCGGGTAGCGCGTGCTCAGTGTGCCCGTGTGTCCTATGTTGCGTGAGCGCACTCTTGCAAGTGTCTACACATATCTCAATCTCTAGAAGACACGACTCTGACAACATGCAGCTCATCCTCGCCACCAGCCTCCTGCTGCTTGCAGCTAGCATCGCTCCCATAAAAGGTACTTTTTTATAATTAAATTTAACCAAGCGTTCGGTTACCTTTTTGGTAAATTTTGATTTATTGAGTGTTAAGTGTTAATATGATGGATGAAAGATGAAAAGAGCTACGATCGATTGAAGCGGGAAATTTAAGATTAGGTTTTTGCTTAAAATTCAAAAGACTATAGTATATTGGATTTTTATATTCTAATATATATATACAGAATTCTGTAGTGGCTTAATATGTTGACCTATTACAGGTTATTTTAATAATCGCGTTATATATTTTCGACACTGTATAACAGCGAAATGTTCACAAGTTTAAAAGAAAATATGTCAGTTGGTCGTAGGTAACATAATATTCAGTATTGTTTAGAAGTATAAGAAGAAGGTATGAAGTTATTATGTAAGCGCGTATCACCCACACTCGAGGCCTGGTTGTCGCTGTAAGTCGGCTGTTGTGACCTACGGGTCCTCGACCTTCATTGTTCAGCTTTCATTAAAGTACAATGCCTCCTTCTTACCACAACCCTTCGAATAACTATTATATTTTTAATTACATTGCTTGGGTTATGGAATTTGATACGTATTTAAGAGCATTGTTAGTGTTTTCAAGACATCGAAATTGTATATTCAGGTAGAGTTTTGTTCAAATAATGATTTAAAATAAAAAAGAGAAAAAGATTTTCAATAGCGTAATTTCTATATATAAAAAAATTAATCTAATTATTTACTGATAAAAAATAAATACTACTCTATTACTAAAATAAAAAAGAAACTGATCAAATGCAAGGTACACTTGTACAATTAGACAGTTTGTCCTTCAACGTCTTAGATAAATTATTAGGATAGATAGTTGCTTATTACCAAACGATTCTTTTGACTGAGTATAATATAGGTTTTTTATATCAGCGGTATGCACTTGTATTTTTTTTCATAAATGAATAACGCGGTTACACAATTCTAAAATATTTATCTTAATACTATTTTTATATTATTTTTATTTCTTTTGAAATGGCGCTTAATGTAGATTCTATGTGATTGACACACCCCACACGATGACTCTATAAAAATCACTTGCACATTACGAGTATGCCGAATTTAATTATAAAAATAGTCTACGAGAAAACGATTTTTTTTTGTGTACGGTACCATTCAAAAGGAATTCAAAAACTCCTTTTTAGTGATACTTAGCACCACACGCTTACGCTATAATTATATTTAGGTAATTATTCGGAAAGGAAAAAATATCACTTTAGTCATATTTAAGTTCTTGTTAACGTCAAGATCTACCACGGATCGATAACTTGAAAAATCTCTACAAAGAGGGAGGTACCGATCAGAATTTAAAACATAAATAAAAAATCATTCGAGTTTAACATTCAACGAGTATGTTAAAGAACATATAATTTTGGGCTTATTCTACCTTTTTATACAAGAAAAGGTAACTAAGATACATAGAGATCCATTTGATAGTAATTGGATTCTGTTGCCCACAGATGTCGCTTTATAACCCTTTAAAACTAAGATGTCAGTAAAAAGGGTCTATAGTTCTCGTCCCTTTCCATATAGCTATTTTATGCTATTAGCGTGGCCATTCATCCTGCAGCCATAATCCATGTATTAACACCTGATAGCTTACACTTTCTTAGCGTGTGAAGCATACCACATACCAAAAATCTCAAATAACTCTATATCATTTGCATGTGTTATATCAAATCAAACACATATACAGATTAATAAATAATTGTATAATTCGATGAACGAGTGAGTATATTTAATAAAAGTGTAAAATTTATTCAGCAAACCGTTTTTACTACTAACTATGATCATTAGTGTCTTTAATAATCATCTATTTCTAATAAAATAAAATTATACGTAATTAATTGCCCAAGAATTACCGCCATAAATGATATAAAATTTCAATCTTCACCATCATTATAGCCCATATCATAAATGCAAAGATTACTACAAATTTAATCCTGAGCCAACTGCTGGATCCATCGACACAAAAAGCATTCATCTCCACGATAGTAGCGTTGTTAAACCTTCCCTTTGATAAAAGCATTTATTACTATATTTAAACTCATCATTATTCTGCTCTTATGTACTTCTCATATCATTAAATATTGCCGGTTGGAAGGTGAGTACTTTGCTTAAAACAAAAAAAAAACAACAAAGAGTTGTACCATTTTGCATTTTTGTCGTAATGTTTACTCAAGTGCGACAGCGAGCGCAGGTAAAAGATATAAAATGCAGGAAACAAAACAATCTACATATAAAACAAACTAGTTGCATAGTGTTCGATAAGCGAACATAACAAAAAATTTAGTTTTCCTAGCTCATATTAATTTATATTAATATTTGTATACTTACGAAGTCATATTTAAATTCTTTGAAAGAGTTAAATTTAACAAAGAACATAAAACCATTTTAAATAAACATTTAAACATGTATAATCCTCGTAGTATAATTTAGTTTTTTTCGTGGTAGATCCAAGCGTGATACAACTCAATGTAGTTCCACTATATTAGGGTTGTATCACGAATGGGTCGGCTCTACTGGGTTAGGACCACGCTCACACAGAACAGCAGCCTATAATAGCAGCTTAACATTATAATAGCAGCTTAATCAGCAGCATTAAGCCGCTATGTATGTTTCGTATGGTGAGTGTAGAGAACCGGAGACAAGTTTACTGGAAACGAGGCATTCAATCTTAGTCCTCAGGTGTAAACGCATCTGGATTTTGATTCTTAATCGAGGATAAATGTAGATATCCATGGGCCACAGCATCCACTTACTAACAGGTGGACTGTATGCTGGTTTGTCGTTTGTTATTGTCTATTATTCAATAAAAAAATATTAAAAATTATTCAAATATATAACGCTATTTAATAAAAAATAATAATGAAAAGAAGTATTGTACGTCAATGTAAGTTGAAATCATACAATGGTATAGATTCTTTTTTACCTCATCTTAAAAGCACACAATGCAATGAATACCTTAGACAGATATAAGAAGATATTATAAAATTGTATTAGTTTCAATTTTTCGATAGAGAAAACCTAATTTCACGTTTATGTAAATTTCAATTTCGGCATTTCATTTCAATTTACATAGTTAATTGCCGCCGTTTCTTGGAAGTCGTACAATGTCAATGACATCGCAGCGCGCGGACAGAGATTTATTCAAGTGCAACGAATTATCTCATCGAGATATCGCCGTGCAACAACTGAGCCCGAGCAACCTTAAACGATTCACACCAATCAACATCGCAGGGAACGATTCCGCTAATGAGCCGTGTCCGCGGTTATCAGACAGGTTATCGACAGGTCGGCAAAAACTGCGGAACGGAAGTCCAATGGGAAAAAATCATGAGGGGCTGCGGCAACCGTAGTGACAGGTGCGGGGGTTCATCGGCCCTTGTCTATTTGAGATCGTAGTCCCGCAGGCTCTATGCCGCTGCTTCATGGTTGCTCTGTGCTACGGACATTGGTCACGACTGCGTCAGCTTTACCGTAACCGACGTCGAGATGCTTTTTTAATGGACTCCAAAAATGGTGATACCTTATTTGAACTTCGCGTCGAAGCTTCTACTTTAGATTTAGATCGTTTATTTGCACTAGAAATGCGATCTGCGGACCCTTTTTCGGATATAATTGGTTTTCCTTATAATTTTAGGTTTAAAACGTGATTTGAAACAATAAAATGAAATCCTTTCCTCATATGACGGTTACAGCTGGATTAAAATGACATGACGTTTTAATCCAGTTTTAAAACATTTTTTTAAGATTTTGAATATTTTTATATTATTATATATAACACGTTCTATTTAAATAGAAATATAAATATTGTTTAAGAAAACTTAAGCACAAGGTTATGAGCTATGACGATGTTAGTGTGAATTTGAGATTATTCAGACATGTAGAGCTAAATCTGGATTACAAAATTTCATTACATTCATACATCTATGTATGTATACAGACACCCTACAGGTCAAGTTAATATAAAGCGTATTAAATGGAAGATTTCAAAATATGCAAAAAATATTTTTACTACTCAAATAATAAAGATTAAAGATCGGTAAAGATTATTTATGAGATATAAAATATTGGTTATAATCGAATTGTTCTCGGTTTAGTGGTTACATCAGGCAGCTTATGTTATTATAGATGTCGTTAGCAATGCTATATAAATAACGACGTAAGGTGTTATCAAAACATGTATTGTCTTAAACCATTTATTAGTTTAACATTACGAATTGTTGAGTCCGGTTTTAGAATCGTGTAAATTGTTTAAGTTATTGGGTCCCGGTTAGTTGTGTTTATCGTTTCAAATGTTATGGTAATAGCACTGAATAACTAATAGTAGGTACAAGAAGTAATAATTTAAAAGGGATAAGCTAAGTCGAAGATGAGGGAGTGTTGTGTGAGACCGTTGTGTTTAACGACACTACAATAAATTAAGGCCATTTTCTTATTGCAAATTTTACATATTAAATTCATTTTTCAAAATATAATATAATATATATATATATATATATATATATATATATATATATATATATATAAATATATATAATAGCATCTATTTTCATCGAAGTTCGTCGAAATTCATAAAATAACTACAGAATATAATTTACAACGAAACTATAAAATCCGTTTACTCGTTGTAACCTATTCGTTACAGAATTAACGATTATGCGATAAAATCAGAGGAACATAAGTTTAGACGAAGTATCAGATAGGTACACGGGTACAATCACAATTCAACCAAAGACAAACCTCGTTCAGTGACGATTTTGGAAGAACTACATATATCATAGTTTTCCGGTCTGATAACTTATTTTTTGCACAGAGTTTAAATGTTAATTTTATCATGGAAACACTTATATTAGCATTATACTACGCAAAATAAAGTTAAAATTCAGTTTTAGATTCTTGAAAAGAAGTGGAAGATAATAAATATTTAAGCTAACCATAGACATAATTAGATTTGTTAGGTGCCGACAGTATCAAAACCTTTATAGATCCTTTCATTTTTTTTCCGCTACAACTCAATAACCGACGTAATGTGCGTAGCGCACCAGGTGGTGATTATATCAAATTACAACAGGACGGAATCTTACCTTGCCCGCGACCTTCTCTTTTTTATAGATATCGGCATAGACGACGGTGTATTTTAGGATGATCATAATTTAAGATTAGTGAGCCAGATTAGAACTATTCATAAAATATGTAGTATTGTTGGTTGCCTCCTGACTTAACGCAAAAATGTAGGCATTTACCTCATCTTTACGATTTAAGGCCTCAGTAATCAGAAGCAGATTTACGTGTTAGTAGTTCGACATGGCAGAGCCATGCTGTAGTAGCACGAAGGGCTCAGCTCGACCGGAGAAGGACCAAACACACCACAGAATACCAGCGTGAAATATGAGTTTGATGCTGCTGTGTTTCGTATGGTGAATGTAGCGAACCGGAGACCCTTTTTATTGGAAATGAGGCATTCCATCTTAGTCCTCAGGGTTGACTACGAGTCTGTTTTCGAAATTTTAACAAGGATAGATGTATATCTATGGACCACAGCATCCACTTTCTATTTATTCTATATAAAAAAAGCCACGTTTTCTGGATTAAATATAGGAAAAATAGCAAAACATTAAGATTTTGAAACCAATCGATTGCATTGTTACACAAATATAGCAATCGCCGGAACTCAAATATATGAATAAGACGCTTTTAGGTTATATATTTTTAGACATAAACTAGCTGATATGGCAAACGTTGTTTTGCCATATTATACATTATTTATAGGAAATATTTATTATTTTTAAAAATCGCGATTAAAAAACGGGGGTTGATCGTAGAAGGGTGTTGAAGTTTATATATTTTTAAAAGCTATGTGTTCGTTAGGACATGTCATCTAAATCGATACATCATTTATATCTATATCGATACATATAAATAAAATAACATCAAAATAACTGCCTTTTCGATAAAAATATCGAAACAACTGCCTTTTCGATAAAAGATATTGAAATAACTGCCTTTTGGATAAAATACAGTTATTTCGATATTACGGACAGACCCTTAACCCCACAGCAAATAAGCAATCGAGCTCAGGGTGTTATTTGAATGCCATTAATATATGAATTTGTAATTTCTTTTTTGTTAAATGGAAAAATTCGTACACATCGTTTCACATATTAACTTTTAGATTCCTATAAATTTCTTTGGTGTGTAAGTAACGTTTCTTATATCTTCTTAGTAAAGTAGTTAAGAGTTGCTTATAATAAGTAAAAAACGATACGAAGTAAGAAACGGTAGATACGATTCGGTTAATTCATTCCTTTGTCTGAACTTAGTCATTATTTAACTTCGCATCAAATTGAAATTGGTTTAGTGGCGTTATCATTACGTTTTCGAGATAAGCGAACGCGATAACACACTCTCACATACATACACACACACATTTTTAAAAACAGTAGAACCTCTTTTAAAAAGGTCCTATTTTGAGAGTGTTAGATTGAAAGAAAGAAATTCTTAAAAACCAATTTAAATATTTACGAGTAAACCGTCTCAGTAAAATTGCATCGACGGTTTAAGAGACCAATTTGTAACATAAGATATATAAGAAACATTCTGACCATCAATAATACAATGTGCTGGCAATTTTAATAATTCGGTACATATAAATGTCAATAAGCAAAAGCACTAGGGAGATGTCCAGTACTCATTACAACAAGTATTATGTTTTTCCATAAGTGCCCCTTAAATCCAACGCACAAGTCCTTAACATACCGAATGTGTCCTTACTGGCGCGCTCTGACGCGGTCAATTTGAAATTTCAATAGGATTGTAAGCATTTGCGAACGTGTGTTTGCGCCGGTACTCGGGTCTGGGTCTGGCGTCTGGTTTGATTACTAAAAATAGCCCGAGTCCGACTGGTGCATTCCGCGGAGGGAGGGAAGGCGGTGGAGCGCGCCGTCCTTGGGTTTGTCTCCTTCGTTCGTCATCTCGATCCCTTTTTTTTTTTTGCGTTTCGATCGCTGGCCAACCGCGTACAAGCCGATACTTTCCCACGGATGCTCGTTATCAATGGGTTTTGATAGATTTTCAAATTGTACATTTTTTGTTTCGTTATAAACAATTCGTAGCCGCAAAATAAATTAGAATCATACTCGTAATAGAGCTCATTCCACCAATAGACCAAATTGAAATTGATTTCGAACGTAAAAATTGTTTCACGCTGATTGAATATATTATTATTATATAAGCTTCGTAACACGTTTATTATCAAAGTGACCGTGATTAAGTATTTAACCCTGTTCTTGTTATGTATTGTAACGTAACTTGCGCGAACGTTTGCGTGTACCGATACGTACTGATTTGTGTTACATAATGAAAATGTAATGCGCTCCAGCTAGGCGCTGGGAAACTGCAGTGCGATTAGTCTTTTTGCGTACTTCGTAATTAGTATTCAAAGAGTTTCTTCGCTTTTGTACACTGAGTTTCTTCTTAAGTAACAAATTTTAATAGTTTTCTTGACAACCTTGTTGCGATTTTTGAGATGCTATATCAAAATAGCATGGTATACAACTATAGTGTAAGCGAAATTTTTAATCAAAAAGGTAAAGTTTTATAATGTCATCGGCTACATCACCACTTACTTGTGGGACCCATAGTACAAGCAAAAGCTTATAGTAAGTAATAAAGGGAAAATTATGTTAATAATCTTATTATTTTAATTACAAACATAGCGGAAATAAAAAAAACAACCTTGAAGTAGACAAGAAATACACAAAAAATATATTCGCTAAAATCAGTTTATAACTGCTCGAATTATCTGTAAACTAGCATACATTTTGAGTTCATTCTTTATATTCCTTGATTTGTGATCATAAAATTGATCACAATAATTTAAAAATAAACTCGCATGGTCTTGCCGAAAAGTCGATTGGATCGTTCCCCTTAATAATATAAGTATACTTCTTGTTTTGTTGCCATTCGGAAGCAAGTTATTTGTTGGAAACCAGTACTTGATATGCAGCATCATTTAAATCGTCAAAAAAGTCATCAGCAGACAATACTGTTTCACACAAGTTGTTAGCGATATTCCTGTTAACTGCTCCAAGTGAGCTTTAAATAATAGGAATGGCAATTTAGACTTGGTATGTTTGCGGTCCGTTAAGTATTAAAGTACAGTCGCTTCAAATCTAAGACTTGGTAGTCATTCTATTAAAATGAGCTTCACACTCAATACTTCAGTTTTAGCAACAGCTATTTATAAATTATTATGCTTTTCAACGCTGTCATCATTTGTAACTAAATAATTATAACTTTTAATAAAAAGTATAAACCGATTTCAAATTGCTAAAAATGAAGTTATTTATTTGCTACTCTTAAGGGTGGAAGTTTTTCTCCAAACTTATAAGGAGCCATCCTTGAAGTATAACCTATTTAATAAAAACAAATCATTAAAATCGGTCCTCAATCTGCGAAGATATCGCGTAACATACATAGAAAAAACAAAAAAACATTCACTCGAATTGAGAACCTGCTCTTTTTTGAAGTCAGTTAATAAATGAATGCATTACAAGTATAATATACCTCCTGCGGAGAGGAAGAAGTACAGCAATATGTATGGGGACGTTTAAAGCGAAGTCGGAGTCAGAGTGCTTTAAGCATGGACGAGCGGGACCCGTGACTAGGAATACTATTTTTAGAGATGCCAGTGCAGTGCTCGTGTTCCAACCGGTTGTGAGCGCCAGCTCTCGCGCTATCCACTTAATGTCTTATTCTATTCTTGCACAGCCTTCCAAATAAATAACTTAAGTATGCGTAATAGCGTTGCTGACCTTTATTCGTGATTATACAATGCAAATGCGAGTAATGCAATTAGGTGTATAAAGTAGGCGAAGAACGTAAGAAAAATATTTCTTTGGGAAGCATTGCAGCCGATGAAGCACAGCTTGTTTTTTCGGATGCAGTTAAGACATTTTTTGTATTGAAGAAGGTATAGAGAAAAATTGTTTATTTATTCAGTAGAATGCTAATTGGCGTATAGAATAATTAATAACTTTGTGTGAAATAACTCTTCCGCATAAAGTTTTTTTTTAGTATAATTAGATTTAGAGGGCGTTTAAAATAATTCTTCTGGATTTTTTCAGTCGATTTTAAAATGTATATCGAGAAATAACTTGGAATCGATTCAATGTTAAGCACGGTGCCTCATTAGTATTCGCTTACAAGCCTACCGTGACGGAATTTCAAGTGGCGAGTGATAATAACAACCACTTCCTTTCATTCATTGAGGGTACAAACCTTGCATTTTTAGAGATAATATAAAATTTACGGCGATATTATAGGCGTCAAATTATTCGTAATCTGCTCACATATATATAGATCTAATCTATGTCTTTCCTTCCTATTACCTATTTATACAGTTTAAACGAATTCTTAGTATTTAATTTTCTCTGTTCTTCTTTTTAATTTTGTTGTGTTTGAATTCAAAAAAAATTGTTTGATTCTGATAATATGACATAGTGATGACTCTTAGAAAATGCGAGTATGATATTTACTTTTTCATTCATTACAGCCTACCAAAAGGCATTTCACCTTAGCCCTCAGGGGTGACAACTGAAGAGTATCTGAATTTTGATTCTCAGTCGATGTCTATGAACTGTAGCATCCACCTACCATCAGGTGGACTGTGAGCTATGGACATTTGTCACCCTTATTCTATAAAAAAAATATGTATTCGAGTTCTTTAGCAGACTTTTAACAGTTTAAGTATATAAGTGAAATTTACAGCGAGCACTAACCATCTGAACTACCACGACTCCATGTGCTCGGTGGTGAAGGAAAATATTGTGAGGAAACCTGCATGTCTGAGAAATAAAAAAAAACTTCAGACATGTGAAGTTCCGTGTCCATCAGTGGGACGTGTATATAGGCTATAACTTTAACTTTTAATTTTAGGTATATAAGTACACAAATTACTGGTTAACTAATTAGTTCCTATATCTATTATTGTACATTAACTAATACCGTCCTTGGACAACTGCAATACACAATCAAAACAATAGCGACCACAGATAAGTTACCGTCACATAAGACTAGTAGGTGGTAGGAATCCTTTGCCGCGTCAAAGTTCGTCTGGGTCTGGTCTGAAGCGAACCAGGAGACTGGACTAGTCTGAAGGCTATAGAGAGTCAGTAAAAAATACAAACAAGGACAGAGATGATAGAGGTGACAATGTGTTTATAGGCTTCCTTGTTGGCAGCAGGTGTCCATGGGTTGCAGTAACCACTTACCGCCGGGTGGACTGTAACTTCGTTTGACACTTCAGTTTAATAAAAAAAAAGACTAAGATTAAATACTGTAATTATAATGGCTCGCTTACTCTTTGAAGCGGAACATAGCAGTACTTCGGTTTGAAGAGCGTGCTAATAACTTAAATTAACTCCTAGGCATTTTTAGATACCTAATAGGTAATTACAATCAAATAAGTATTACACAAAAAATATGCTTGTTCAGTTAAGCAAATCGAATTGGTAATAAAGTAAACGTTTTTAACTGTTATTTAACTGTATCGATAGACATACTCTTTTTCTTAGACCAACGAAAAAACATATCTTTCAAATGACACCAGTGCGATTTACCATCTAGGGCTGCATCACCACTTACCACCAGGTGGGATTGTGGTCAAGCACTGGCTTATAATAGGTAAAAAGAAAAACCTAAACCAAGCCGGACCTATGTTCAACTTAACGTAAGAATACGCACTTCATTTAAAATCATTTGCAACAAACATGGTTTTCGGTGTATACTCGTAATATTGTGTTCGTGGACGTTCACGGGCTGATAAAGAAAGAAAGAAGAAGTACGTGTGCGTTAGTGTGTGTCAAGAAATTAAGCATGGTGCAGCTTCACGTGAAATGTTCTACCTATATTTCTTTGGTTATCTGAGCTCTTTTAAAAGAAGTTAAAATAAGACAATAAGACCTTTATTTCCACATGATTTTACAATTAATTTAAATAATAGCTACATACTGTCATATAATACGATTAATATAATAAAAAATTCTCTCCCTTTTTATTATAAATAACAAAATTGAAAATTTTTATTTCATTTTCCAATTATTATTTAAATTGGTCCATCTAAATTATTGTTAGTTTACGTAAAACAATGAGAGCATGATTATCGGTGTTATAATAAAAATAAAATACATTTTAATATGTTAAATCATAAAAAATATTTTTCATATCGCTCCTTGTTACTGGCCGATGGCTCTTGACCAGTGGTCCGTTAGCACAGGTTGGCGCGTCCGGTGATGAGCCAACCGGATATCCCCGCAGCGCCTGCCCCTTGCGTTCACTGCACTTGATTCAGTACGCCTTGCCTTAACAGTCGCGGTGATTTATAGTATACTTAATTTATATTCTTGTTTTCAAATGTCTTTAATTTACTTTTTATCTTCTCTATTATGGGCATGTTATTCTACAGTTCATTGCTAGACCTATAGCACCATAGAAGGGAAGTGCTATATCTAGCTAGCACTGGAATGTTTTCTTGCATTAGTTTTTATATCGATTATTAATTTTTTGCGCAAGTATAATACTTGTACTATAAAAACTAATAATAATAAGGAATAAACAAATTTTAAATTGTTTAACTTTCGTTTAAATGTGTATGAATGTCCTCAATTCATTTACTGCCGCTATGTCAACGTCGCATCACGCATTAGTATTCGACGCGCGCGCAAACCAATACGTGACCCGCCTCCCGGCACTTCCCGCTCCCCGCAACCAACCACTTTCTAAAAGTCCCTAACGATCCCCTTTATGTCCATATCTCTTCGTAATTTCATATTTATTCAGCTGAATGCGACTGACAGCTTGTTGTTGCGGAGGCAAGACCATCAAAGTTTATCGACGCTTTATTCTGTTCAAATGACGTGCAATTAACGAACGTTGACATGAAATGCAAGTCATTTTAAAACAATAAAATGCTAATTTTATTATGATAAATATGTTTCTATTTGATAACTATTTTATGTTTTTTTATGTTTTATTTTAACAGTGGTAGAGCCACGCGGCAGCTTTTGCTGTCGTACGGATGGGCCGGCTCGAACCGGGGTGGTACCACGACCTCACAGAATACCAGCGTGAAGTAGAGGTTTACCTCTGCGTTTCGCTTGGTGAGTGCAGGTGGCCGGAGGCCCTTTTTACTGGAAATGAGGCATTCCATCTTAGTCCTCACGGGTGACAACGCATCTGCATCTTGATTCGCAAACGAGGATAGATGTACATGTCTATGGGCCGCAGCAACCACTTACCATCAGGTGGACTGTACGCTCGTTTGTCACCCTTATCCTATAAAAAAAAATGTAACATAATATGTATTTAAATGTAATTATTGTTTTATTCAAACAAACTTAAAAATATGTAATATTGGTAAAGTTCAAACCATTTTTCTAAGTAACTATTTGTTGCTACCTGACAAGCTGATATGGCTATTTATCCTCGTTTGCGAATCAAAACGCAGATGCGTTGCCACCCGTGAGGACTAAGATGGAATGCCTCGTTTCCAGTAAAAAGGGTCTCCGGTTCTCTACACTCACCATACGAAACACAGCAGTGTTGAGCTGCTATTTGACGCTGGTATTCTGTGAGAGCGTGGTCCTTCCCTGGTCGAGCCGACCCATTCGTGCTACAACTATACTGTAATATTGTTGCAACATGGCTCTACCACGTACAAAAGTGTAATAATTTTTTTCATCGTTCTGAGTAATTTCAATTTGTTCACGTCTTTACACCGTAGAAGTAACATCATCTTTTCATTTTGTTCTGATGTTAAGCAGGCTCTGAAAATCTTTCTTGTCACTAAAAAACCTCCTAACAAATTTATAGCTAAAAGCTCCAACTTTTAAACGTTTAATGTTATCAGCTATATTAGAGTATTCAAAATATGTTTGAAACAATTTGATAAATTAAAATCCGAAAGAAATAAGAAAAATCGATAAAAATCGATAAAAATAAAAATAACAAGCGGCAAAAATGTTTGTTTCCATATCTACGTATCTAAATCATACACGTATCTACGATTATTAAGAAACAAAACAAAATATGACTCTGCGTCGTCGGATGAAATGTCACATAAAATTGAAATACGGAGCATATATTCAAGAAATGTTACATTGTTCATGTGCATGCATTGCTTATAACTTATGATGCTAAAAGCTTTGTGAACGAAGGTGAAAATAAGCTCAAATACTCGATCAGTACGAGTACTTATATATTTATTTATTTAAAATGTATTTACCTTAAGGTAATGTTTCTAAAGGACCAATTTAATATACACGGCGTTCTCTGCCTGTTAACCGTGGCATGGATGGAGAAATACGTTGTAACGTGCAGTAACAAAATTTTCTAATTACTTAAATTTTTACTATTTTTTAGTTTTGTAACATTTTATTAATTGCCTACGTGACTATTATTAATCGATCTAACTCGAGTTCGTAGACCTCCGCGTAGAACCGTGGAAAATTGTTCATTCCATTGCACTTTTATTGCTGCGAGACTGAGATGTTGACGACACTCCGCTCGCTTCTCCGCAATAAGCTCATTTTTTCAAGTCTACACGAAGACTGTCGATGCGTTGTTGTTTTTGCCGCGTTTATTGTTAATACAAAAACTATACTGTTTAAAAGCAGACTAGATAAAAGTTTATTTTTTGTTTTGAATGAGCAAAAAAATTACGTACGTATCTCATTAGATACATATTTTCATTTTCTTTAATATTACATAATTTTGATAAAAGATACTACTCACTGAATCTATGTTAATTCAGAAATCTTAGATGTTCCGAGTTTTCTCATTTCTGTTTCTCGGTACAAGTGACAATGTACCTTGGCCTAGGTGTAATGACCGTAAGGGACCGGGAACCAGTAGTACTTGCCGCAGTCTTAGACCAGGCTCTGTAGCTTCGCATTACCGGTAAATAAAAATAAACTAACTCTTATACACAGTGGTATTAGAAATTGATTCTTACATGTCCGTATCAGTTTCAAGGTATTATTTAATTATTGAATAATGCGGTCTGCGGTTGACCGTAACAAGCTCTGAACATTGAATTTAATTAGGCACGTAATATGGGGAGTTCGACCGCAAGAGCATCTCGCATGCATTACACGTTTATGATACGTTTTTATGCGACGGTATTGAAGTGAACGTGCTAATTTTACGATGCTGTAGGAGATACTGTGACACAAAATAAAAAGGGCTACATTTCATTCATGAATATATATGTACGAACTTTCGACGTCTTCATACAACAGTTCGCCAGGAAATGCAATTATCAAATGTCACTAGGGAGCTATTGTTCCAAAACTTCAAAAATTAGGGAAAATTTAAAATGATATTTAAATAATAGTAACATAAACAAACAATGTTATTACAGATATTAGTTATCAATTAGGCTTATTCTATAGTTCTGCTCTTCATAATATAATCTGATTTTAACTATAACTTATTTATTTTGTGCTATAATTCAAAAAATTTTGAATCCTTCTTTTTTTAGTAATTGTTATTAAGTACTTTTATGTAAGTACGTGAAAATAAACGGTCCAGTTTATGCAATTCTGTCTATTGTTGAACCGCTTGTTGGGGTAAATATACTCTCGTCAATATTTTAAGTAGGTAGTAAAAGAGGCTAAACTCTATTACTTTTTAGTTTATGAGGCTAAACAATGGTTTAAAATTCGATACCGCTATAATATGCAGTTATCTAAATGATGTAGAGATGAAGTTTAAGATTTTAATATTCTACTAAAGGGATTTCTTTCTTGTAGTAAAAAGGGTAGGAGTGTTTTTAAGATCATCGTATGGGTATGTATGGTCCATTAAAATGTATTTATAGAACCATTTCAAGCACGTATATTTCACTATTATTGTTACCAGAACTAAAAATAAATACCGCAATCAACTAGATTAAACAAGTTAAGCATTTAACGGAACATTAATTGATTGATTTATTGATTTCTATGTTTGTGGAGATTAAGGTTTTGCTTTTCCTTTAATATGTATTTTAAGTACATATTTTGAATTACTTGAAGAAATGCTTGGTGGCGTTTGTTAATTATTTTATTTTAAGACAAATACGTCCAAATAGTCTCATTATTAAAAAGAAAAAAAAGCAACCGTAAATATTGAAAATAGAAAAATTTGTTGAATATTTATTCAACAAATTTTAAAAATAGGACGCTATCTGTGTTGTGACTAAAATGAGACAATACACACGGTGTTGCCTTACTTTCTAGATTACTTTGTACTTCAACAGCGAGGAAAAATATGATTGGTAATCCTTTTAAAGTAGTTGCCCTTTTAAAGTTTAAAGCATCAAAATATGTAATCAATATTTGCGTTTCACATTAATTACTACACACTTTAATAATTATAACTGTTACCCTGTGGTTTAAGAGAGTAGACTATCTTTAAACTGTGCTGTTACATCCAGTAATATATTTTACGAGTATGCTTAAATTAGATTATGACTAATGTTGTCAGTGTGTGTACCTTTAATGAAAGATAATCACAGGATAGTGGTGGTCCACACTGTAATTTTGAGCTTCAGACGCAAAACAAATTACAACGATCAGGCTGCGGTAACGACCAGAATTTCCTTTGCGGTTTAAATATAATTATGTTAATCATTCGAGTAATGTGTAATAAACACAGCAAATGAACTGTTCTTTTTTATTGTTTCAGCTCAAAGGATAACAACGATACAACTGGATGGCGTACAATATTTCATATCTAGGATGAACCCTTACAGCCCGGAGCTCAACTATTTCCTAGCGTACCAGTATTGCAGGTAAGCATAATATCATTATAAGGCTTAAGGCTTGTTTATGTACAAAGAGGTCATTTTATAACAGAAACAAAACGCACCATGTCTAGTGTAGTAGTAGATCGTATCGTTTTTCCTACGAGCCGTGTTTTGTCTTGATATAATAGTTACGTCGTGACTTGCTACCTACTCTTTTCCAAGTTATCGTAATAGTGATCCTGTTTATATCTTACCCTAACCAAGCCGAGTTGTATGTTAAAAACGCTGCCGGGATCCGCTTCGATGGTTCGCGAGTCGCGACCAGGAAGTGCGGGGACATTTACGTTACCGTTATTGGTTCTGGGAATACTCGAGAACAATATCGGCACCTCGGTGAACTACTTCCGCGAGCCGTTCGTACTGTTTAACGCACACTTCGTGGTTTTATTGGCGTCCTGTTCCCACGGAATTGCGACCAAGGTATATGGGCTTAGTAATAGGTATAAACCCATGAATGGAATGCGAGTAATCGTAAATTATTACTCCCGCTATTATTGTCACATTCTTTCATGTGGGAATGAGAGAATTATGGGTTCATGTCACATATTCCCTGTAATTTATTATTATGTTATATTTATTTCGCGATTATGCCTTTGTCAGATGGATACTTAAGAGATTTCAAAGGTCAATCGCCTCCGCTCGGTCACGATGTCTTACGATCATAGTGTTGTCACGACCTACATATTAACAGTTTCAATTGTTAACGAATGCTCCACTGCGATCGGCCGTACTTGATATCAAAATGCTCACTTTGTATTTCATTGAGCGATATTTTAATACAGTTTAAAATATATAAGATTATATAAAAGTAGATTAAACCTCGATTTGAGATCATGCAAAATTTATGTATTATATAATACAATACGTGTATTTGTCGTTTGGCAAATAGACGTAACAAGCGGACACGGATGGGATACGACGAGTTCTTTATAACGACGTGTCGTCGCACAGTCAGAAGTGCCGGGCCGTGAATAATGTTCCAATTGATCGCTACCCGTTGTCACTGATGCTTTCGGTGACGACAAAAAGAGGTTAACGGTAAAGAGGAGTACCATTCGCGAATACTTATTGGTCATTATTATCGCATTCAACTGTTATGAATCGTTAACGTACATACACATATGTAAGGAACATATACGATTATCATTCATCATTATTATCTTCATTATCATCATTATAACATATATATAACAGTCCTTTCTTAGTCACCTGGTGGATATTGGCCTCTTCAAGAATGCGCCAACTATTATTTATTACTTTCAACATATTTTTGTATTTAAGACGATAGGTGGGAGAGTTCGTGGGCTATTCCAATGTTTTGGTAATATTGCCGCCTATAACCAATCTGTTAAATTTGGGTTGGGCGTATTTGAACAGATTTTCTGCCATAATAGTTTGTCAGGCGAGCTTTGTCTTTCAAAAAATAAAGTGAAATGTTTTTTTTATAGAAGTAAGGATGAAAAACGAACACTGTCCACCTGATGGTTAGTAAATGCTGTTTGGAGCATCAAATGCGTACTTACGTAGTATTATGATGCTGCTTAACACTGATTTTCTGCAAATATATCATTCTTTAATTCGAAGAAAACCTTTGCATATTTCCTAAATACTTGGTATATTCTGACGAGTATATGCGTGACTATAAAGCAATATATGTGTATAATAACCATGAAACCGTAAATGAACGTGTAATGGCGATGTAAGTGTCGTAAGACGCGACTGAGGGAAACTGAGACAGGAGATAGGCAGGCGCATATTTCTGTTAAGAGCTGAAATAATAAAAAAACCGCGGTTGATAACCTTCCTGCCAAGCGTAGTAGCAACTAGGAGTTCGTACGTAGGCAAATGTCCCCCTTATGATCAATCTGTGTGGGAGGCTCATGTTCAACAGTGGACATTTGGTACGCTTAGAGCAGGTTTCAACATATTTATCATTAGAATTAACGAATAAATAAAGGTGCCTCTCTGTGCAACATTTTACGGAAATTAAAGCATGTTCATAAAAACTGTAATGGCTAACGATGTGGGAATATTGATGCAACGGAACAAAAAAACAAGTCAAAACAGTTATGGTGCAAAAATATGTTAATGTACGTGAGATACGTCGATGGGAACTGCAAGTACTTTAAATTCAAGTCGAGTAAACTTTATGACGTTTCAATTCGGCGTAAGTAGTTCATAAGCGTGAATACCATTTTAATAAGTTCAAGAATCTTTTAGTTTAAATAATGAGGTTACATTTAATTATAGTGCCAATAGTGATTTTACATTACAGCTTATAAAAATCAAATGTAGTGATGCAGAAATCAAATATAGTTTTTTCGGAATAAACTGCAATGTACCCTGTAATATTTCGAAGGTAACTTGGTGATAATTTTAGTAGACTTCGCATTTAAATTATTTTTATAACCACTACAAATGAACAAATATTTCTGCATTAGCCATTGGAAAGGGCAAACTTTGAAGCAATAGAGATTTAGGGAAATTAACTTTACAACTTAATATTTACGCGAATACTGCCCATAAAACTAGTTTTGGGAGGATGTTTCTCGACACCGTGGTTGCTGCGAATGGCTTGAAACGTGGAATGTTATTTAAAATAGTTTTAAAATAATAATTTTCATTTATCCATAAAAATGCACTGATAACATAACCGATACGGGACTTCCAAAGGGTTTTTAATTTCACATAGGTCTTTACTCTTCTTTGGAATGTAGTCCTGGCTGTTGCAAGGCTGTGGAGCATGTACTTAGCGGATAAATTGCTCCGCGATAAACAGGCTTCGCGGGGTTTTTAGCCTCCGCTATATAGCTGTATGCGATTAGCCGGAATAGTTATTTAGCTAAATCGCGTATTTCGATCCGCGGGACTAGTTTATAAGTGCCTCCTGTCACACTAGCGAGTCGGGTTTTATTATAATATATGTATAGGCCATTCTAGATCCCACGTAGATTTTACAGTCAATGATTTTATTGAATGTATTGATAGTTATTTATAAGGAATACTGTTTAATATATAAGTACTTGATGCATTAAGAAGTACGGCATATAACAAATAAATGGTAGTTTTGTTACTTTTCTACATTATTAAAAAACAATCAAAAGTTTTTTTTTTAAATTGATTTTTTTTTGGCGCGTCCGACGCTTTTCTTTTTTTAAATTCGCGTTTTATTTACCAATTTAAAAATTCTACTAAGTAATAGGGTAATTTACACTCATTATCTCTATTCAAATTATTTTTATTCACTATCAAACGTAGATCCTATAGAAATAGTAAATGTAACAGTTTCATAGTGTATGTAATCGTAGTTTATATATAGTTAATTAAACGTTTTATGTCTTGTATCTTTTTGACATTATTAGTGTTCCATGCCTTATAATATTTTACTCCCTAAAATTTTTACAATCTATATCTATACATCTATATCTATACAAATAAATAAATTGGAAGTGTCTGTTGTAATGTCAAAATAACAGCTTTTTACTAAATGCATATAAAAGTATATACGGTACTTATAACAAAAACACAATTTTTAAAATTTTGTCTCTCTGTCTATCTGTTTGTTCCGGCTAATCTCCGAAACGGCTGGACCGATTTCGACGGGACTTTCACTGGCAGATAGCTGATTTATTAGGAGTAACTTAGGCTACTTATATTGTTGAAAAATAATTAGGGTTCCGCACAACATAATTAAAACCCTACATTACACGCGGGCGAGGTCGCGGGGAACAGCTAGTGTAATCATAAAATTTATTAATAATTCGACCAGAGCGCCACCTATCGGGTCCAGATTTCGCTATTTTCTTTTTTAGCATTAAAGCAATATACACACTGTGAATATAGAAAGAAAGAAATAAATGTGAGTTTTCCTGTTTAAACGTGCTGCACAACAAGCAAAAAGTAATTATATGCAAAAAGACAAATAAAACTAAATTAAATACAATTGACAAATATTATTAATTAAAAAATATACATAGAAAATACCCTGTGCTGCAGCATGAAACTGCGAAAAGGACGGGACTCAGTGATAGCATTGGTTTTCAGTCCAGCCCGTACTCCGAGGCAACTCGGGCGGCTGAGTCATTATAGTCAATAAAATAAATAATATAAACTTTAATTTTGAACCATTACTGTATTAAATCTACTTTATCAGTCCCTGAAAGTCCCCCGCTGTAGGCAGGATGTTTTAATTTTTGAAGCTACTATACGTGGTTATTCATATCCTATCCACTGGTGAACATAGGTATCCCACATGGACTGTTTTATAGGAGAGTTGTTTGCCATAGTTGCCATGAATGCCTAGCGGGTTGGCAACCGCAGTTCTATTATTTTAAGTTGTTGACTCCTTGTCATCGAATATTTAATGTTTGAGATCAACCAGATGGTTTATAAACCACCATCTAGCATAAGCAATGAAATCTCTTTGGCCATTTTCTCTTCTTTTGGCTCCTTTTGTGCCATAGGTGACGTAAGAGACGTCATCTATGGCACAAAAGGGGCCAAAATCTTACATCGCCACAGCACGGCAATGTTAAATATTATTAACACTAATTAAACTTCGACAAAGACATGAAGAAACGTACGAATTTTGTATTGTATTGTATTCAAAATAGGTTAAAATTATGCTCTTAATTTTTTGTTTTCAGATCTTTGGGTCTGCAGCTTGCTTCATTTGAAACAAAAGAAAAAGCAGATTCTATAACTACATATCTCTCAAATGCAGGTATGGTAAAGCAATATCTTTAATATAAAAATAATAAATTGGAGCGAAAATATCAACATTAATTTTAGAAGACAAGAAAGTTACGACAAAAATTTACGCTCTACGACATCGCTCCCTGTCATGGGTCCGAGTAGTTTACGATGCGTTTGGCATATTTAAATTGGTTTTCCGTCTCTTTCATGAAGATGTAGATTATTTCTAGTTTTCATCGGTAGACATTTAATTACGTCTCTATGATTTTGGTTTTTTATTCGCTAGTCTTGAATACATAAGTAAATGTAATTTTCATCAATAAATATAGAGTAGGTTTTAAATTTGATCATCAGAACCCTAAAATAATCATCCAGGTGCACGCGAGCAGTGATGTTGGCATTGGATAAAAGTGTAGACTTCATAAGTAAATGTATTTTTTTACAGAATATGGGTGACAAACGAACGCACAGTCCACCTGATGGTAAGTGGATGCTGTGGCCTATAGATAGCTATATTCGTTGCGTGGCGTTGTCACCCCTGAGGACTAAGATAGACTGCGTCATTACCAGCAGAAAGTGTTTCCGGTTCGCTACACTCACCGTATGAAACAGCAGCACTTAGCTGCTATTTTACGCAGGTATTCTGTGAGATTATTCCCTCCCCAGTCTAGCCGACCTATTCATGCTGCAACCATAATATAGCTTGCGGTGTAGCTCTATCACGTTAAAGCTTTTTATCACGAATCCTATACAGACGAAGGGATATGTATATTACTAAAAATATGACTTTCCAAAAATGTGCCAAATGGGCAGGCAACATGTCTTGTCTTTTGCCATACTCACCGTACTAGGCAGGCGGATTAGTAAGTGTAGACCAACACCCTCACACTCGTAATACTTATTACCATTGTTCTAGCAGTACAAGGTCACCAAAAGCTCCAACAAATTATTTTAAGCCCTCATTTATTTGGAGAAAAAAGGTGGCGTATTCTTCCTCTTAAGCTCTATGTGGAACGTCCGAAACATATTAGGATATAAGTAAAATTACAACGGTCACGATTATTTCCAGGATACAATAAGTACGACTTCTGGACGTCTGGAAACAACCTCGGCACAGACATGTATCTGTGGATGAGCACGGGGCTGCCCTTCAACGCAACCTTTAACTATATGCGACGAGTAAGCAATGTGACACCCTACCAGCACTCTGACGACAGTATGGACCCTGTTGACTTGCCTCAGGGTAGCACCGCCCCTCAGCGTACTGCCAGACACGGGTATGTGTTTTAAACCTAGCTAATTTTTGTAATAAATTGGAACTATTTTACGTAGAGCAGGACTTTATGTCTGCATGAAGCTAAATACCTGCATGAAAGTGTAAGACAACATAATATGCAGAAATCGATAATCGATTAAAGTAATACAACATAGAGTTATCATTATCATCATCATCGTTACTATAGTCCACTTCTGAACATAGGCCTCCCCCAAGGAGTGCTACGAATCAGTTTTGAGCCAATTGCATCCATCAACTTTCTGTACCAGTACGTCATTCCATCTATAGCGGGGTCGTTTACATTTCACTTGCCAGTATGAGGCTGCCCCTCGCGTAATTTTACGGTGCGTACATATTATATAACATATCATGTTATAAAACATTGTTATATAATATGATTCAGTAATGTGGAGACTGAATAAAACGTGTTATATAACGTGACATGAATGTTATATAACTAGAGAGTATTTTTCTCTAGTCAATAAACTAGGACGAACCCAGTATCTATGTTTTTTTCTTTTGTTATTTAAAAGTACAAGAGTTGCTGCAGCAGCTAGCAAAACGTCCTCTTGTGTCTACATTTTGAATAGCACTGCAGAACGACAATCTGCAATGTCATATAACATTGTTATAATGCATTGTTATTCTAATGTGTACAGTATTATTATATGTTACAATGTTGAAAAACAATGTCACATAATGTGGACGTGTTACAAAACAAAAGTTACACAACATGTTACTTGATCTGTACGCACCCTTACTTCCCCAATAGTTGTTGGTTCTTGTAACTATATGGCCGGCTCATTACCACTTCAGTTTACTCTTGTTCTACTGCGCATATCCTTCTTAAGAAGTCAATCACGTCGGGTTATTTTCATGATACCCTTATATTATAAACTATTAATTTAATAACGTTCGAGTGTACATCATGTATACCATTAATATTTCCTTTTATATTTCTTTCTTTTTCTACAGTACGCTAAGTTAATTTGTCCAGAAATAGTTTATTTTAACGTTCACTGGTTTGTGTGCATAAAACAGTATTCAAACGTTATAGGTATTCCAGGACCGAGCACGTGATGGCAAACGGTTGCGTGGCCCTCAAGCAGCCCGACTTCCACTGGGAGCCCCAGCACTGCGGAGAGATCAAGGACTTCATCTGCGAACAGACCCGCTGCTATTACTACAACTACGGCTCCATCCCCGTGTCGTCGGCGCAGGGGTAATGCCAGGTGAGATGCCAGCCGTCTCCGGAGGCCCGCTCCCCGACCAGCCGCGCGTTCTCCCCTCACATCGCACAATACTTACTCTATGCACAGCTTTTAACGAAAATGTCATCAGGACGACATTCTCTGTTAACATGGGTCAGTAGTTACTAGATATCGATTAAACACGAAGTAGTTGGTGTTCTAACATTTCAGATGTAGATTTGTATAAGTACTGGTCCCGTTAATGGTGTCCGAAGCGCGCGCGTCCGCGGGATTAGGCCTCTGTGTTAACCCAACCACCAAACAAGATCCCTACACCCAAAAGCAGTTAGCTTAGTAATATAATTAGTTATAATAATTTCGTTGATTAAGTTGATTAAGATACAATACGATTCGTGGGATTATCAAATTTACATACATTTGGTGGGTGGGTGAAGGGGGCTTTGCTTGGTATCTCTAACCAAAGTGATAATGTTTATTCGTATCATCTCAATTCTAAACAAATCTGTTTAACATCATCCTTGTAGAGGGTGATGTTATGGCAGTATGCAAGCTACTCTCTAACATGAGGGTTGTTTGCTCGTTTGTCCCATAGAAAACCGCTGTCCCTGACGACAACAACGACGGCGCACCCACTCACCTCCTCATCACCGCCGCCGCCGCGCTCCGAGCACCTTCCAACACACTTCAACATCAGCGTTCTCTTCGACAAGCTGCAGCCCTCGTCCCTTGACGGCCTCCGTTCACCACACCTCAAAACCGGAGCTCTGAACAAGTCCTCGCCGCAGATAGACTCACACTACTCGCGTGCGTCCGACGCTCGAAGCCACGACCAGGAACAAGAAAAGGAGGAGCCAACCCAAGGGCCTTATGAAGGCGACGAGGGCATGGTGGGAGACGATGCTTCCGCGTATTTGAACCAAGAGGGGCGCGACGCAGGTGAGAGCGCACCGTCGACCGCCGAACCGGACGCCACAGAGCACTCCGTCCACGCCAGCGGCATGCTGGCCCCACCCGCCTACTAGCGTCCGACTCGACGGCCTTAGTCTAAACTAAACTATTCATGACAATTAGATATATTCTCTACCAAAAGTATTATTCATTATTAACGGCGTCTCATGTTTAGACCATTATTGAGACTTCTTGCTTACTTCTGGCGGTGCATTACAGACACCGGTTAATCCATATTGCATAAATGTAAATGAGATTTATTACGTTTAAGTATTTTTGTGTATAATTTCGAAAAGGCGGGAATTTTTAAGGTTTTAGGGTAGTTATCTTGCGTGAAGGTGCTGGCGACTCATGTTACTCGACTTGCCAACGTCTTCAGAAATTAGGGACATTGCGAAAATTTATTCCAAGGAAATCGTACCTAGACTTCATACAAAAGTTAGTGCTTGTCAGATCTCCGATATTTTCTTCTTAACCGTAAAATATAGCTAGTTTTGTTTAAGAAAATTGACGCTAATTTACTGTCTGGACATATCATTTGGGATAGTGATTTAAGACTATGTTTATAATACGTGACGTAATAATATAAGTGTATTAAGTTAAAACTCAAGAATTTAAAGAATAGGTAATGTAGAAAAGTTAATAAATTTTAAAAAATATTATCGCCTATTCTTTTATTTCCTACCTAAAATATTTTTGACTAAATGACTATAATGCAAGGGTAGATACTTACCTACATATCCGGAGTAAGTTGCCGTGTTGGGGCGGCGTTAAATATCCATCACTCCATTTCGTCGTCCAGTGGATTTCGTAAGAGGCGACAATGGGAAAGAGAGCAGAGCCAGAGCAATCTCTTGGCTGCTAATACAGGGGCTATAAGCATTTGATTGGCGCCAGATGATGAAAAGTTAGATGAAGAGCGCATACAAAACACCGTCTCGACGAATGAACGTGACTGATTGTCCATTAGCATTTAGTGATTGGCGAAACAAAGTCCGTTGGAGATGGACGACCTTGTCTTCGTACCAACTTTATTTTAATCAATTGTCTCGTCAATTGTAGCAAATTTAGAGAATTTTCTTAGAGACAATGTGCGCATTAGTTGTTAGTCATCAGTTTTTAGTCAAGTTACTATTAAGAACAGAAGTAAAATAGCCGAGAAACAAAGACAACTTTGTGTTTTTATTCTATCGAAAAAAATATTATCTTTTTAACTATTTGAAAATGTACTGCACTTAGAATAATAATAAATTATCCTTATATTTTTGGTTTGAACTTATTTTAACAAAGTAAAATTCAATTTTACATCGCCATGGTAGGTCAGGGGCTAAGTTGGGCTCTCGTTGTAAATATTAAAAGTACGTGAGTAACCCGGGCTCGCTCCCCGGCGGCACAAATGAAATTGTTAATTCCAATTTTAAGTGCTGATTTACCACGTGCTCGGCGGTGAAGGAAAACATCGTGAAGAAACCTGCATGTCTATCAAATAAGAAAAAAATATTTCAAAAATATGTCAGCTTCACCAACACGCATTGGGACAGCGCGGCGGACATTCCCTTGCCCTAAAACCCTCTCAGACATGAGAGGCGGCCTGTGCCCAGCTGTGGTACGTAAAGTATATAGGCTGTAACTTTTGCGTAGCTTTGTGGTCTGGCTACGGTGAGCAGAAAAGCCCACCAAGCGTGGCGATTGTGGCAAAAAAATTACACGTAAAAAAATATTGATTTTTACGTGTAATTTTCTTGCTACGAAGGGAACATTGTAGATGTATAGAGAGAGGTAAGTAAGGGTTAAGTACTCACCAACCGTTGATTACACCTTCGACGTTAAGCATTGGCACGATTTTGAACACGTATTTGGCTCGAAGTGCAGCCGCAGATGCGGAGTCGCTCAACAAGCAGCCCAGAGTGCCGTCCATTACCCAAGACGCGTTGCTTTCGCCAGGGTGCACACGCGCCGTTAGGAATATTGTGTCACGATCCTATTGAAAAAATGTATCTTTCTGAGAAATTTGAACAAACACAAAATTGCTTAATGTAACGTTTTAATTTAGAGAAAAGTAATATAAAAATGTTTTCCTCAATTTCTTTCTTTTATCTCAAAAAAATTTATGATTTACAAAACGATAAAAACTAAGTGTCAATACAGAAGGATAAAGATTTAATCATATATTATAAAGGTCTTTAATTATACATAAATTTAAAGTTAATAAATTTTTTGTTGATGATGCTTAAGTTTCTTAGGCGATATTGTACTTAAATAAGTACACATATATAAGAACAGACCGAAAGATTTTATGACAATTTAAGAATTTTATGACATCACGTCATTTATAAATTTAATAATCATATCGAGCATATTTGCTAGTGTGCAAATAAAACGAATGAGATTTTTTGGAACGAAGTTCCATATTGGACGGACGGGTTTGGCGGATGGGAGCTAGGCGACAATAAGTGTAAGATTTTATCGTCACTACCCCTTGTGTCACAGTGTAGGGCTTTGGCGGCGAAATAAGAAAGTGAGATGGAATAATATCCATCTCGGTCCACCTTACTTCAGCGGTCAAAGAATTCTCTCGTAAGGCTTGGGTGTCGAGCAATCTATACACGAAACTTTCGAGATATATTCGACAGCTGACGAGAGCGAAAATCGCGGCCCTAAAACGTTAACCTCCAAATTGAGGTTAAACAACGCATAGCCGAATTCAGACATGACAAATAGGAGAAATCTAAACCTAAAAAACCTACTGGTTATTTGCCCGAAATCTGAAAGAAGAGCAGTCCTCACCCATGTCCCCTCTTATTAGACCTGGCAACCCCGATTTTTCCTTAGACGATTCTGAAATCGCTGAATGCTTCGCAGACAGTCCAGACAGCTAATGCACTCCATCTAGGAATTTGCAGATCCCGCTCACTTCTTAGATGTAGGAACGGAGGTCAAACGACTCTAATGTCGCTGGCCAATCAAACACTAATACTCCACACTTACTTACTGTTACAAACACAGTTAGGTCAATGGATGGGACGCACCGCGCCTGCAGACAGGCGCGCCACACTCTCCTCCACACAGAGTGTGTGTTGCGGTTCCGTCAGAGCCGGGTCCCGCCACCTCTACTACTACTACACCCCTGCTCGGACGGCGGTTAGATAAAAGGCTTTACTTTTACTTTACTCCTTTCTAAAAGGCCGGCAATGCACTTGAAATTCCCCTGGTCTTGCAGTTGTTTATGGGTGGCGGTAGTCACTTACTATCAGGTGAGCCGTGTGCTTGTTTGCCCCCTTTCCTATAAACAAAAAACCTCGTTTGTACACTGATTAGCATACAAGTGAACACCGTTACGATAAATTAACATTCGATCATAATCGTCATCATCATCTCCCTTACTATATAGTTAGAGACGTGTTTCCGGTGAAGCTGCAAAAGTCAACTAGCTAGCAGCACTAATATCACGGAAAATAGTCGCGTCGCCGCGTGTATTAGTTTAGCGTAATATTGGATAATCTATATAAATAAATAAAATTGAAGTGTCTGTTTGTAATGTCAAAATTACAGCTTTTTACTAAATGTACCTATATGAGAGTATATATACGGTACTAATAACAAAAACACAATTTTAAATTTTTTGTCTGCCTGCCTGTCTGTCTGTTTGTTCCGGCTAATCTCCGAAACAGCTGAACCCATTTTGACGGCACTTTCACTGGCAGATAGCTGATGTCATAAGGAGTAACTTAGGCTACTTTTATTTTAGAAAAAGAATTAGCGTTCCGCGCAAAGAATAAAAACCCTAACACGCGAGCGAAGCCGCGGTGAACAGCTAGTTTGCAATAAAATTTACAGTATTAAGAAGTTATTATCACTAGGATTATAAACCATATCACTTCGTATATCCCATCCATCGGAATATTTATTCTTTATAAGATATTTTAACCTCTTTTAATGCGAGTAGCATTTTCCTGAAAACAACTCAATACAATTAAAGATCCGCAGTTGCCTACCTGCCTACTAAACGTAGCAATACGAGTATTGGCAAATACCCAACAATCTATGCGGGAGGACGCGGCGTACTCTGCTGTCAAACGGACTACCATCAATCGTAATTCGAATTCTAACCAAATTGCTTCTTTTTTATTAGTCCGTAAAAGTATTTATGTACTTTATATGCTTATGAACATAAACCTCTATCGTTGTAGGGATGATCTAAATATGCCGTACGCGAAATATATCCAGTACAGAAATATATGCAGACTGTGAGTTTCTTCTTTTTAATTTCTAATTCAGTACTCTAGGATTAGTTAGGCGATGTAGCAGTATTACCAGAGTCAGAGTATCAGCTCTGTGCTCACCACCTGTGTGTTGAATAACAGAGGGGTAACAGGGAATGTTGCCAGCGGGCGCTTGAGCCACAAATGCTGACACTAACGCCCTCCCATTTTCTCCCCGTACCTTAAAAGTGTTAATTAACGGCAATTTAGGATTTTAGGAGATTTTTGTGTTTGAATTAGCAATGAATTCAAAAAGGTTGATATCAAGGATGATGAAATCATAGAAAAAGGAATGCGTTCGTTAACTTTTTTATTTCATTAACCTGGTCTGTGCATGTAAATACAAGCAATTACTGTCGAGTTTGGGCGGAAACTTGACCGGCGGCGGTTTGCTGCTCCGTTTTTGTTTAAATAATGGTTTGAAGTGGACTTTGATATGTAAAAGTGGTGCGATTTTGTGTATTAAGTGTCTGCGCATGTGAACTATTAGTGGAAACTGTGAAACAAGTGCTCTGATAGTGATGTGATTCTCAAAATAAGGTGCCTGTCTGCTTAGGCGCCTTGAGATAACATCGCCAACCGTCAGCTGTCTGCTGGCTCAAGTTACCGTCAAAATCTCCCAAGGGCTGCATAATTAAATGCAATAATTATTATAATATAATATCGTACCTTCAGGCTCAGAAGGCCTAGATCCCAGAGCCGTAAAGCCAGTTATTAAGAAGAAGAAGCAATTACTGTCTTTTTCTTAACATTTCCACTTACTACTTGATAAGTTGAATATGCATACATAAACAGCAGTCAGTGATTACGATTGTATTTACGCTTACGTTTTCATTGCGAACTTGAAAAATAAGTGCGGTAGTAAGTTATTCTAAAATAAACCCTATTAGTCTTTCAATCCAAACTTCACTGTTAAATTTTATATTGATTTGATACTATTCTATCAGAAGTTCTGTGTATTTCCTGATAGAATATTAACATTATTATAAGTGGTTACCGACACTTAAAAGAATAAAAAAGAAACTAAACATTGCCAATTTGCGTGCATTTGCAAAGCATCTCATTAATATTCATAGCTTTTATCAGCATTCACAGCATTCCTTGTTTCAATTTCTTGTGAAAGAATCTGAGCATCTAAGCATCCATTGCTTTATTTTTCATTACGTGGGTATCGCGGCAAAGTGGACTAAGTCGTCGGCGACATTTAGCTATTATTGGAGAACATTTGGCTGGGCGTATTGCGTGGCGTCGCCTTTTCCAACAAGTCGAGGGGCTGCTGCTTTAAAAAAAACCGGCAAAGTGCGAGTCGGACTCGCGCACCGAGGGTTCTGAACAAATCTGTAGGTATATAAGTTTAAAATTATTAAAAATATTTTTATTATATGATGTAACTAAAAATTTATGCTTTTCGCAATTTTTCCTTTATCTGTGCTATAAAACGTTGCTTCGTACCAAATTTCAAGATTCTGAGTTCACGGGAAGTACCCTGTAGGTTTTGATTCCCTAGCGAATGTCGAAAATTTACGGCATAAACGGCTGTATCTTTTGATTGCGTTGGCTTAGTTAGTTTGATTTTTTCACAGCTCTAAGGGACAGTAGACTTGAGTATTTGATATGAATTTCAGCTTGATACCTCCACGCGTTCCTGAGAAAAAGCGTCTTGACAGACGGACAACAAAGAGATCCTATAAGGGTTCCGTTTTTTCCTTTTGAGGCACGGAACCCTAAAAATGAAGTGAATAAACGAACTCATAGTACACGTTATGGTATTTCGTTCCTGCAGCTTGTAAATATTTTATTTAAAGCCATTTTGAAACAAAGAATGCTACAGATGTGTTATCACTTCTGGCGATTAAGATGGCAGCCTGTAATTATGCTGGCTCTAGCTCTGGTATCCTTCATACCATATACAGTAAATGCAAGTAAGTGCAAGGACTGCTATTGAGGGTAGTATCTATCCAAACGAACTCTTACGCAGAAAAGGAGTCATACTTAGTAAACTATTTCCGAGAAGTACTCTGCTAATAAAATCAGGAAATGCTACTACGTGGTAGAGTCAAGCTGCAGCTATATCAATAGTGTAGTTGTAGCACGAATGGGTCGACTCGAACGAATGACCACGCTCTCACAGAATACCAGCGTAAAATAGCAGCTTAATGCTGCTGTGTTTCGTATGGCGAGTATAGAGAACCGGAGACCCTTTTTACTGGAAAAGAAGCATTCTATCTTAGTCCTCACGGCTGACAACGCGTCTGCATTTAAATTCACAAACGAAGATATATGTAGATGTCTATGGGCCACAGCGACCACTTACTATCAGGTGGACTGTGTGCTCGTTTGTCATCCTTATTCTATAAAAAAAAAATGCTAATAGAATAGAATAACTCTTACTAAACAAGTTTTGCTGAATAAAACATTTAAACCTTTTAATAGATAAGCCTGATATTTTGAAGTCATAAAGTCCCTGAATGATATTTTCTGGGACTTTGTGACTTTGAAAAAGCGTATACATTGCCGAATGAAGAAATTACTGACTCCTTGGAGTCGAGTAACATGTATAACTAGCTTGTGTTTGTTCATAGTATTCAAAAAATCATGCTTCATTTGACTCAGGCGGAAAAGCCATCTCAGAGGAGAGAGTGATGTTGCGGTATTCAAATGAATATAACAAAGTTTGTATTTATAACTATCAACGTAAGTATGTTCCATTTACAGGTACAGATCTCATTATTGACAGGGTTTTGAAGCAGTGAAGAACTCGATGCGTGGTGGTGAACTTCTCATGTTTAACGAGATGTTCTTCATTTACTGTGAAGCAATTAGTTCTTCTTAGACGGTGTAGTGGCGGTGTAAGAATATCCACTACCCCATATCATACCCTGGGTGTCTTTTTTATAGGATTGGGTGACAAATGAGCACACAGTCCACCTTATGGTAAGTGGTTGCTGTGACCCATAGCATAGACATCTACATCTATCCTCTCAATAAATAATCAAAATGCAGATGCGTTGTCACCCGTGAGGACTAAGATGAAATGCCCCTTTTCCAGTAAAAAGGGTCTCCGGTTCTCTACACTCACCATACGAAACACAGCAGTGTTAAGCTGCTATTTCATGCTGATATTCTGTGAGAGCGTGGTCCTTCCTCGGTCGAGCCGACCCATTCGTGCTACAACTATACTACTAATATAGCTGCAGCATGACTCTACTACGTAGTGCCATCGATGTATATGTACTACGCACTAGATTTCGTATTCCGAACATTGTCTATGTTCAACTAAACTGTACTGCAATCCGTACACTAAACTAAATATTGCGTAAATTGAAGATTTGTGAATTCCATAAGATAATTATTATCACATTTAGAAATATGTTTGTTTAGATTAAAATAAAAGTATTTTATATTAAATTATTACGCGAAGACAGAGTAGCGCACAATTTTTGTTTGGAATAGGTTCTCTAGTACGTAGTACATATAACTCAATGCCTAGTACCGCGTCTTCCTACTAACAACTAAAAATAAGAAACTGCGGCAGCCAAGCTTGGTAACTATGGTAAATATCCCTAAGAGGTGGTATGATAGGATAATGGGGGAGGCCTATATTCTGCAGTGGACTTTAATAGGCTGTAACGGTGAAGGTAATGATAATCGCGTCACGCTGCTCACGTGCATGTTAGCGGACTTCACATGTGTTCCAATTATTTTATTGCTTAGGCTTTGAATGAATGAATATACTTTATTCTACACCACAAACAAATATACAAACACCATAACTGACTGGTATAAAATGCCTTAGGCATTAAGTCCGCCTATATACCACATGTGTATATGAACTTTTAAATAAATAAATAAATAACAAAAAGCAGATTATATGTACAATTTGGCAACCTTATCGCTACATAGCGATCTCTTGCAGGCAACCAAAGGTGGTAAAGTAATAAAACAATGAATACTAGGTAGGTGGTGCAATATAAATATACATAATATAATAGCTGTTAGACGGGAGATGAGGCTACATTCTTCAACAGACTTGACAGCATACAGGCATCTGAACAAACAGATCTCCAAATGCATGCGGCGGGACTTACGCAACTTCAATACAGCTCGTATTGAAGAAGCGATCGAGCGGAACCAAGGCTCCAAAGTCTTTGCCAGAGATCTGTCTGCCAGAAAGAGCCAACTGTTAAAGCTGAAGACAGAATGCGGCAGCATCGTTTCCGGGACACCTGAGATTTTGAGTGAGATTGAGAGGTTCTATGGGCAGCTGTACACGTCATCGTTTGAGCCACACGCAAGTTTGAGTAACGATCCAAGAGCGAGTCTCATCCGACACTATTCCGAAGATATCCCGGACGTCAGTCTGAGCGAGATTAGAATGGCTCTCCAGCACCTTAAAAACGGTAAGGCCCCAGGCGAGGATGGAATTACAGCGGAGCTTCTGAAAGCGGGTGGAAGACCGGTACTTGAAGTCCTTCAGAAGCTCTTTAATTCCGTCCTCCATGGTGGCATTACACCGGAGGCGTGGAGCAGAAGTGCGGTGGTCTTGTTCTTCAAGAAAGGTGACAACGCTCTCTTGAAGAACTACAGACCGATTTCCCTTCTGAGCCGCGTCTACGTGCTGTTTTCGAGAGTCATTACGAATCGTCTCGCGCGCAGACTTGACGACTTCCAGCCTCCCGAACAAGCCGGTTTCCGAAAGGGCTTTAGCACCATAGACCACATACATACCCTTCGGCAAGTTGTACAGAAGTCCGAAGAGTACAATTTGCCACTATGTCTGGCGTATGTGGACTATGAGAAAGCCTTTGATTCCGTCGAAATTTGGGCGGTGCTGCAGTCCCTTCAGCGGTGCCAAGTTGACTGTCGGTATATCGAAGTGTTGAAGTGCTTGTACAGTAGGGCTACGATGGCTATCCGAGTACAGAATCAGAGTACGAAACCTATCCAATTGCAGAGAGGTGTAAGACAGGGTGACGTCATATCCCCGAAACTCTTCACCGCTGCATTGGAAGACGTTTTCAAGCTTCTGGACTGGAAAGGATACGGTATCAACATCAATGGCGAGTACATCACTCACCTTCGATTTGCCGACGATATAGTCCTTATGGCAGAATCGCTGGAGGACCTAAGCACTATGCTCAATGACCTCGATAGTGTTTCCCAACGGATAGGTCTTAAGATGAACATGGAGAAAACAAAGATCATGTTCAATGTCCATGTCACACCTATGCCGGTAGTTGTTGGGAGCACTAAGCTCGAAGTTGTTGACGAGTATGTTTACTTGGGACAAATAGTCCGACTAGGTAAGTCCAACTTCGACCGAGAGGTCAATCGACGGATTCAACTCGGCTGGGCAGCGTTCGGGAAGCTACGACACATCTTCTCGTCAGACATACCTCAAAACCTGAAAACGAAATTGTACAACCAGTGCGTGTAGCCAGTGATGACTTACGGAACTGAGACGTGGTCCTTCACTGCTGGCCGTATGAGGAAGCTCAAGGTCGCTCAGCGAGCTATGGAGAGGGCTATGCTCGGAGTTTCTCTGCGTGATAAACTTAGGAATGAGGATATCCGCAGTAGAACCAGAGTAACCGACATAGCCCAACGGATTAGTAAGCTGAAGTGGCAGTGGGCCGGCCATATAGCTCGAAGAACCGACAACCGATGGGGAAGAAAGGTTCTCGAGTGGCAGCCTCGTACCGGTAGGCGAAGTGTAGGGCGTCCCCCCACGAGATGGAGTGACGACCTGGTAAGACATGCAGGAAGTCGATGGATGCAGGTGGCTCAGGACCGTGCTTTGTGGCATTCTTTGGGGGAGGCCTATGTTCAGCAGTGGACTTGTGAAGGGCTGTAATGATGATGATGATGATAGTATAATATCAATACAGATATATAGACAATACATGCAATAAAATAACATATATATAAACAAACTTGTGACTTTTTAATGACACGGAGTGCACTGACTGTTTCCTCACGATATTTGAATCTTTCGTAAACTTCGACTTCGACTTCACTGTTAAATGAAATTCACAGTTTGCTCATGCTCATGAAATTTTAAGGTGAGTGCCTTGATCTATTACAATATTACAAGAGTATAATGAGTGTTTATTATTAAAAGATATTAAGCTAAATCGCAGCGCAAGTTATTGAGCAAATACTATTGTAGAGAAAGGAAAAGTAAAGTTTTGACATCTTTTTATGTTAAGCGTTATGCAATAGGACAGCTAAGTTAAATGACATCTAAGACACAACCCATTAGAACTACATTCTTGAGGTGGTCTAATTAAAAAAAAATCTCATTAAATATGTAAACTCCCTATTATGAAAAAAGAAAAAAAATTGCATAGTAGACATAAATCCCGCTCATGTAGATAATGATGACCCTGTTTTGAAAATAGTGGATTAGAGTGCATTTTTAAAAACTTACTTATACATCATTGGAGAACTATCGTATATATACATACGTCTGCCGGGTGTGGAGTATACGACAATTATTTTCTTTTATGAATGTCCAGAAATCTAGCTGCTTACGTTTATGTAGTACATAAGCTTACGTGGTGTTATGATTGTCAAGCGTAACATCAGATATTATGTATTATGAACACAACGGTTATGAAAAATATAATAATTTATTTATTTACCACAATTGGGTTAGAAGCATTGTCGTCTGCGGTTATAGTCAGTAAGGGCACTTCGTTGTTATTCAAAGAGTAACAAAGGTTTTCAGCTCGTAGGTATGTTCCAGGAGGCAGGTGCGAAATCCACTGGAAAATGCGGGTCTGAAAAAAGAGCTTTTCGTTCATTTTGCAAAAATATGTTGCTTATCAGCCGTTTTCCCTTTCGCACAAGAGCCTGTCCCTTATTCATTAATTAGTTCATCATAGCTTTTTTTTAAAGTCCACTGCTAAACATAGGTTTCCTACTATATATATTGCCTCATAGAGGAGATATTTGGCATTGTTGCTACGCTTGGCAGGCGGGTTGGCAACAGCAGTTTTTTATTAGTTTGAGTTGTTATCGAGAAGATGCTGCTGCTCATCTTCTGTTTGATTTTCCTCTGTCATCTCTTACGACACCCACGGTATGATATAAGCAAGCGAATTTTGTTACGATGCCACTAAACGCTAACTTATTATAGGAATTATTAACCCTAACCTGGGAACCTAAGTAATAATAGTCCACCTACTCTAACGCGGTATCACGTCAGTAATTAGGGGTTCTTACTTTTGGGATATTAATAAGAGATTCCTATAGCGCCATCTATCGATTGCCACCAAATCTTTTGTTCATTTCTTTGAGTGGCCGTTATCTACTACCCGTCGCAGGTCTGGATATTTTTATTGTGCTTAAAAGAGATGATTCATCATCATCATCATTACAGCCCTTCACAAGTCCACTGCTGAACATAGGCCTCCCCCAAGGAATGCCACAAACACGGTCCTGAGCCACCTGCACCCATTGACTTACTGCATGTCTTACCAGGTCGTCACTCCATCTAGTGGGGGGACGCCTTTCAACTCGTCAGCCGGTATGAGGCCGCCAATCGACAACCTTTTTTCCCCATTGGTTGTCGGTTCTTCGAGCTATATGACCAGCCTATTGCCGCTTCAGTTTACTAATCCGTTGGGCTATGTCGGTCACTCTGGTTCTACTGCGGATATCCTCATTTCTCTTTATCACGCAGAGAAACCCCGAGCTTAGCCGTCTTCATAGCTCGCTGAGTGAACTTGAGCTTCTTCACCCGGCCAGCAGTAAAAGACCACGTCTCAGTTCCATAGGTCATCACGGGCAACAGGCACTGGTTGTACAGTCTCGTTTTCAAGTTGTGAGGTATACCTGACGAGAAGATGTGCCGTAATTACTAACGGAATAACTACCGGCATAGGTGTGACATGGAGGTTAACATGATCTTTGTTTTATCCATGTCCATCTTAAGACCTATCCGTTAGGAGCCACTATTGAGGTCATTGAGCATAGTGCTTAGGTCTTCCAGCGATTCTGCCGTAAGGACTATATCGTCAGCAAATCGAAGACGAGTGATGTACTCGTCGTTGATGTTAATAAAAGGATACGGCCTTTGCAGTCGAGAAGCTGGAAAACGTCTTCCAATGCAGCTTAAAGAGTTTCGGGGATATAACGCCATCTTGTCTTACACCTCGTACTCTGGTTCTGTACTCGGAAAGCCATCGTAGCCCTACTGTACAAACACTTCAGCACTTCGATATACCGACAGTCAACTTGGCACCGCTGAAGGGACTGCAACACCGCCCAAATTTTGACTGAATCAAAGGCTTTCTCATAGTCCACATATACCAGACATAGTGGCAAATTATACTCTTTGGACTTCTGTACAATTTGCCGAAGGATATGTATGTGATCTATGGTGCTAAAGCTTTTTCGGAAACCAGCTTGTTTGGGAGGCTGAAAGTCGTCGAGTCTGTATACGAGACGATCCGTAACGACTCTCGAAAACAGCACGTAGACGCGGCTCAGAAGGGAAATCATTCTGTAGTTCTTCAAGAGAGCATTATCGCCTTTCTTGAAGAACAAGACCACCCCACTTATGCTCCACACCTTCGGTGTAGTGCCACCATGAAAGACAGAATTAAAGAGCTTCTGAAGGACTTCAAGTACTGGTTTTCCACCCGCTTTCAGAAGCTCTGTTGTAATTCCATTCTCGCCTGGGCCTTGCCGTTTTTAAGGTGCTAGAGAGTGTCACTCAGACTGACTTCCGGAATATCTTCGAAATAGTGTCCGATAAGACTCGCTATTGGATCGTTACACACACTTGCGTGTGGCACCAACGATGATGTGTACAGCTGCCCATAGAACCTCTCAATCTCATTCAAAATCTCAGGTGTCCCGGAAATGATGCTGCCACACTCTGTCTTCAGCTTCGCCAGTTGGCTCTTTCTGGTAGATATCTCTAGCAAAGACTTTGGAGCCCTGGTTCCGCTCGATCGCTTCTTCAATATGAAGAATATTAATGTTGCGTAAGTTCCGCCGCATGCGTTTAGAGATCAGTCTGTTTAGTTGCCTTTATGCTGTCAAATCTACTGATGACTGCAGCTTCAGTTCCAGTCTAACAGCGATGAGATTAAGATTGTGATCGGAGAATTTTTGTGTTCTTCTGCGGCGGGTCTTGCAAAACTTAACTCCGACCGCATGGAGAGTTTCCACGAGCTTGTCATTCATATTGTCCACTGCATTGCAATCTTCTAGCCACTGAACACGGTTTGAAAGGTTTCGGGACTCTGGATTACAGCATAAGAGGGACGGAGCGTTGACTTCATTATATATACATTGCCATAGTTACCACGCTTGGCGAGCGGGTTGGTAATCGCAGTTTTTTTATTGTTGTTTTGCTGTTATCATAAAGATCCTGCTGCCCATCTTCTGCCTCAGTTTCTCTCTGTCGCCTCTTACGACACTCACGGGAAGACATGGGGTAGTATTCTTACCCGCCACTACATGGGAAAAAGAGATGATTATCTGCTTATAGCCATCTGTTGGAAACAGTAAAATCTTAGATCCGTATGGCCTCGTTAGAGAGTACCTTATTTTTTAATGACACGGTCATACTGCCTAATATATGTATATCATAAATAAGTTTTAAACAGCAAACAAAGTGCTATCAAAAGTAAAGTAAGATACATATTAAATATGTTTACATGCCAATTTTTCAGTTCATGTTTTACGCTCATTTTACACTTTGTTAGTAAGGGAGTAACCCGAATTTAATTTCTGCATTAACGAAATTGTTAACTGCAATTTTAAATGTTGAGATACCACACACGGAAGTGAAGCAAAACGCCATGAGGAAAACTGCATTATAAAAAAAAATATCGAAGACATGCAAATTCCTTCTACACGCATTGGGTCAGAACAGAGAACTCCTTGCTCTAAAACCTCAATAATATAATCGGTTCGTGCCCAGCGTTTCCAGCAGACGTTTATACTCTGTATCGATTTCAATTAATTTGAATAAATCCCCGGTTATATCTTGATTTAAGTCACTAACATAATATTTTTAATTAACTCTATAAATGCAAGCATGTTTTAAAAACCCTGCTTTTAAATATAGACTGGCACGTTGGGTTGTCAACTTTTTCTTGGTAGGTTGGTAACCCTAATACCGTTTCACGTCAAATGTATTTGTTGAATTAAAAAATATATATTAGTCACGTGTTTTTGTTACCATTAGCATAGAATAAGTGAAGGGGTAGTGGTAAGCGATGTAGCACACGTCGTTCGTATGAGGGAAATCGATGTTGAAGGTAACTGTGAGATAGCACTTGTTGTGGTTCTTCTGGTTCGCGTAGTGGTAGCTGTTGCGGTAGTAGCAAATTTCCGAGCCTGCTCTCACCCATCCTGTGTATAGAAAATATAAATAACAAAATTTTAGGGTAATGTAATAAATTCCTTAAAATTGTATGTTATCTTTTCGTGTTACACTTTGAAATAAAAAGAAGGGCCTAAGGATAAATATATTTACTGTTTCTAAAAGTGCCACCCTAATAACATACAATATAGACTTAGGTATATCTGATTCTATTCATATCAACTATCCCATATTGGAGTATCGTAAGAGATAACAGAGGGAAACTGAAACAGGAGATGGGCAGCAGCAAATTCCTGATAACAACTTATTATTATACAAAAAAACTGTGGTTGCCCCATGGCTCTATGGGGCGCCCCCATGTTCAGCGGTGAACTTTCACAGGCTGTGATTTGAGATCTAATCTTGACCTCATTCTGACAATATTCTCGCGTCCCAATGATGATTGAAGATTCATGTAACTGTTTAGACGACATTATAGTTTTTACCTTGAGCTTGTAATATTCGTTAGTTCACTGAAAAGGTTTAGTACAAATACTTTATTTGTCTTCAAGGAAAGAGTGAATAGCCTAAACTATGTGACTGTTTCCATTGATGCTAAGCTATGTAGCGAGTAAGATCTGCTATGAAGATGCACCGCCGCGTTGCAGCTGTGCGAGGATGATGTGCAGCTCGAGCTATGCGATGTCTCAGCAGTAGGGAAGGCATGGGGAGCTCTGCTCTGTAGATAGCTACACCACTCGCGACCATCCAGAGCACGCATCCATACATATAAAAAAATAGCTTAGTTGAACCTATTTCCATCATTGCTAAGCCATATGGACCAATGAATATGATTGGTGGGTATCAAATGCATCCATGGCAACGTAGCATAGCACATCTTAGGTGGAAAAGTAACCTTGGGTGGAATAATAGCAAAACACTAGTTTATAATAATTATATAGATATTTTTAAAATTGTGTGTTCAGTAAAAAGTGTATTCAAAGAATTAATTAGTTTAGCTTTTAAATAGCCAGGCAAGTGCGAGTCGGACTCGTGCATGAAGGATTCCGTACTATCGTAAAACACGTTTCTAGTGGGGGAGCCTCCTTTAATTTTTTTTTATAGGATAAGGGTGACAAACGGGCACACAGTCCACCTGATGGTAAGTGGTTGCTGCGGCCCATAGACATCTACATCTATCCTCTATTACAAATCAAAATGCAGATGCGTTGTCACCCGTGAGGACTAAGATGGAATGCCTCATTTTTAGTAAAAAGGGCCTCCGGCCAGGTGGCCAAGCACTCACCAAGCGAAACGCAGAGGTAAACCTCTACTTCACGGTGGTATTCTGTGAGGTCGTGGTACCACCCCGGTTCGAGCCGGCCCATCCGTGCGACAGCAAAAGCTGTCGCGTGGCTCTACCACTGTTAAATTTATTTTTATTTGTTGTTATAGCGGCAACAGAAATACACATTCTGTGAAAATTTCAACTGTCTACCTATTACGGATAATGTATCAATTACATTTACATCCGGATACATAATTAGAATGGATGTTACGGATATGCCTGGGTATAGAATTTTTATCTATATATTTTGTCACAGAAGAAGCATGAGAGTAGAATAAATGCTGTAGAAATGCGGTCATTAAGGAGTACGTTAGGGATGAAGCTGAATGACAGAGTGAGAAATTGTTTAATAAGAGAAGAGTGTGGTTTGCAAGATGATGTTGTGACCAGGTTTAAGAAAGGAATGCTTCGTTGGTTTGGCCATGTAGAAAGAATGAATGAGGAAAGAGTGACAAAGCAAATTTATGTTACAGAGGTGAACGGCATAGTCGGGAAGGGTCGCCCTAGGCGAAAGTTTATCGACCAAATTGGCGATATATTAAAAATGGGCCAAATCAAGAGTACCTTTAACCGACGAGCGTGTATGCGTAGGTATATGGATGTGTAAGAAGCGAGAGAGGTGTGTCAGGATCGTGCCAAATGGAAGTCCATAATCTCTGCCTACCCCTCTGGGTGACAGGCGTGAGTGTTTATGTATGTATGTATGTATATTTTGTCACACTGTCCTATCTCTTTTATTAGTTTCGTGGACGCCCACTTATGCTATCAGCGCCAAAATGGCGAAAATTAAATCGCCTCCTAATGTCACGGTGTATAGCCAGTCCAGCGTACTTGGATAATAGAGGTCAGTGATTACGTATTATTTTAGTTAAAGAAAGACAAGAAATGTGTTAATTTTGACAACAAAAAAAAACGAAATTGATCATCAGTGAATTGATGCCATTTTTATACATGGTAGAGTCACGCTGCAACTTTATTATGGTTGTAGCGCGAATGGGTCGGCTGGACCGGGCAGGACCACGTTCTCAAAGAATACCAGCGTAAAATAGCAGTTCAATGCTGCTGTGTTTTTCATGGTGAGTGTAGAGAACCGGAGACCCATTTTACTGGAAACGAGTCATTCCATCATAGTCCTCGCGGCTGACAACGCATCTGCATTTTGATTGTTATTCGAGGATAGATGTAGATGTTTATGCACTTTACATCAGGTAGACTGTGTGCACGCTTGTCAAACTTATTACATAAAAAAAAAATAGTAATCACAATTTTTTAAATATTATTTACCCAGAAAAATTTAGGGATTTTTAGTACGGCAAAGAATAACAAAATATTATACCTTAACATCGCAGCGTCTAGTAGCGGCGTTAGTAAAGATTAATTCGAGAAGAAATATTTTATACCAAATACCTATTTTTAATAGCGAATTATCACTTGTTACTTTTACTTATACGGTTATACTTACAAGTGCATTACCATACATAAATCTGAAAGATGGGTTTAAACAGTGCTTTTAGGGTCAAAATGTATGTCCAAAAAATTCAAACGTGCCAATGTAATTATTAGGACATAGTAACTTGTGCTTGGGTAGATTGTTTATAATCCATTATGTGTAATGTAGGGGTATATTTTATCACTGTATTGTTCATACAGCATATATTAATTATCATAGCATTTTTATTGAATGACAGTAACATAATTAATGTCCGTACGTTGCAGGCTCCTTTGATACATAATATTACCCAAAAGGAGGAAAACTACCAACAACTCAAAGACTATGAAATTTTTAGCTAATTTTTACAAAGAACACAATATAATCTTAAGACAAAAACTCACAAAGAAAATCTCATTTAGCTGTGTGCAGTAATGAAACACAATTTGGCAATGAAGAATTTTGGTAATGAAACCTAAAAGTTGGCATTTATGAACTTAATGGAGTATCAGAAAGGTTAACATGAAGTTGCTTCAAACATTTTAATCTGAAAACGAAAGTTTTATTCCAGTCCGGTCATTTTAAGACACTATGTAAGGTGACGAGAAGTTGTAAAACGATGCGATAAAACTAAGTAATCGGGAAAGTGCGGCCTCCGTTGAATAACAGATAGATTGAAAATTGAAAGATCTTTGCCGGGAAGTGTTTGCATCTATCGTGTATATGAGGTATACACTGACTTTGCGCTCTAAGATATTCCACTTGTGTAGTCACTTTAGAAATTTTTGAGTACCGTAATGTTGATAATAACTCTGACTGGTTCGGAAATTAAAATTAATTACTATTACTGGTTGCAATTTTACTGGCCGAAAATCTACGCAAATCTACAACAAATCGCATAATATTAATTAAATAATGACAAATTACCAGATAAATGGTTCATATTGATATAAAAATTAAACGAAATAAATTTAATGTGACGCTTTTCTCGATCTGTTTACTTTTGTTGTTTGAATATTTTGTTTATGGTTATTCTAAATTTAAGTAAGTTAGTTTTTTCATTAGCAAATTAAATTTGGCTTATTCTATATTTTTGCTTACAACTTTCTTTAATTATTAGTGTAGTTTTACATATGTGTTATTATATTATGTTTTAGATTTAAAATTTTAATTTTAGAAATTGCATATTAAACACGATGTAAGTTTTCCTTGACTTTATATTGTTATCTTTTAATTCTTTGAATAAATTATAATGCGACCATTATTTACAATAAATGCTTAACCTTTATTTTAAAGAAAATAATAATTTTGTAGTCCTAAAAATAATATATTTGCTTACAATGTGAAACATTTGTATAATTTGAAAGTAAAGAAAGGCGAACTGTTATTGTGACGTTTAACATAGAAATGAAAAAAGGACATAGTACACTAGCTACTAACAAAAGGGATACTTAAGGATACCTGGTTTTCCCAGAATAGCTTCTTTCACAGAATATAAAACTGGCTTCATACCGAAATTGAATTGACTGTCTGATTTCTCACAATTTACAATATTAAATATATAAGGACGTCCCTGCTGCATGTTGCGTACTTCGAAATAAAACCATTGGTGTCTTTTAGACGAATTCACATCTGGCATTAGAATCAGCTCGTATTCTCTTGGACCTACCTAAAAGTTTGTATTAAATATAGATTTGAAATCCACTGTAAATATCTTATTTTAATTTTAATTTTACCTGAATTGCTTTTCTGAGATTTCCAGATTCAAACCTCGACTCAAAGTTCAAACGAGATGGAAATGTGTTAATTTTTGAAATGTCTTGCTCATCTGTGTTTGTCAGAAGAAAGTTATCCGTACTGAAATAAAGAATATTAGTTATATACATACAATAATGAAACAATTTTTCAAAATATAAAACTTTAGAAAAGCAAAATGAAACCTTTTTTGTGACGAATTATCTGAAGCCATACTGTTACATAATTGATCTAAATCATACACAACTTCGTTTAAATATGCTTCTGGATTAATAGCTTTATCCACAGACGATAGTAATTTGCTCCTGGTAAAATATAAATATATTGTTATATTTTCATAATTTTCATTTGTCACATTGATGATGATATATATTTATATATATTTTAATAATAATTTTAAGTGGGTACCGGCAAGCTGTTCTTTCCATTTTATTCAGTGGTTCTGGATAATTTAGACATTTTCCTCCCATTAAATCAGGATAAGCAACTTTGACAAATGGTATCACGCTTCGTACTCTTGACGCGATCGAACAATAAACTGATTGGAATAAGCTGTACTTTGGGATATCTTTATGAAGTTTCAAATGCGAGCAAGACGTTATGGCTGAAAAGTATAAATAATATTTAGAAAATTCAACATAGCAATAGCTTTCTTTGTTTTTGTAAGGGATGTCACTGTTTATAACTTACAACTACTATTGCCGCTCTGAAATACGGACGTTGTATATGTCGAGTCCGAAATACGTTCATATTCCGCATTAGTTAAAAGAGCACAAAGTGAGTGACTTAGAGATGTAGGTATGTTTTTACTATTACTAGATTGGTTCAAATAGTCTTCAAGTATAAATCCCTTTGAACTAGAGCGACTCTTAACTAGTTTTATTTGTTTATTATAAGATCCAAATTCCTTAAAATAAATAGCGTATCTGAAATCAAATTGTATCGTGTTATTAGTAAAAAAATACAGGTATCCGCTAACCCTAAATAAAATTTAAACCTTTTCAAGTCTTCTATATCTCTCTCATTTGAATTAATCCAAAGAGCGTTTTGTATACTTTCACCGCTTTTAATGTGTCTTTTTTCTGTCTCATTCCTTCTTTCATTGTCATCTACATCGATATCTGGAAAATCATCCATTCCATCTATATCCGAATTAGTCTCATCGTCATCTAAATCGGAGTTAATTGTTTTTGCATCAGAGTTTGCAGCATCTTCTTCATCCTCGTGGCATGGCCATGATGTATTTGTTCCTATAAATAAAATAAGCTATACAATCGTAAATAAAAGTTAGATATTTAAATATGGAGCTTATATATTGTTCTAAATCGTTATATTCAAGAAAATTTGTGGCGGCAGCATGTTCAATATTCTATTTTTCTTATGAGTATAATATAGTCATACTATTTATTTTTGTTAAAACATTTAATTCATTACAAAAGTATTTTTAAATTAGTATTCCATCAATTATTAATCTTACATCAAGTGAAATATTTAATACCAAGTGGATATGTGTATAAGGCGACAATTTTTTTAAAAGAGCATATTTATACGAAAATAAAGATGACGAAACTCAGTTCAAAGTTTCTAGCCGAGTAAATTGAAAAGGTCTTTATACCTTTACATTCGGCGGTTGATTTTTTTAAGTTTACCCCTCATGTGCTGCGGCATTTTATACGCGTCAAGTGTCAGGGGCCATACAGGAGGCCGCCCGATACCGACATGCACTAATGTAAGCAATTATATCTTTTTAATTTTGTATGCCAGCTACATATAAAACTTATACGCATCGAATTATTATGAATTAAGCTATTTAATTCTACTTTATAAATATTAAATTCTATTTTTATAATATTATCAATCTTATTTCAAAATTGTGTGACGTAATTTTGTCGATTATGAAATTAAACTATTATATAAAAAGGGTTTTTTAATGAATAGGATGACAAACGAGCACGCAGTACACCTGATGGTAAGTGGTTGCTGTGACCAATAGACAATACATCTACCTCACTAAAGACTCAAAATACAGAAGCGTTTTCACCCACGAGGACTAAGATGGAATGCTTCTTTTACCAGTAAAAAGTGTCTCCGGTTCTCTAAACTCATCATACGAAACAGCAGTTTTCAAGTTGCTATTTTACGCTGGTATTCTGTGAGAGCGCAATCCTTGCCCGGTCGAGCCGACCCATTCGTACTACAACTATACCAGTAATATAGCTGCCGCAAAGTTCTACCACATAAAATTATTATAGGTATTTATTTTATTTACATAACAATACAACATTATATCAAAAGTGATTAAAAAATCATACATCTCAATACATTTTTTTCACACAAAAAATTTTTTAATAAAAAAAAAACAAATTAAAACAATCGAAAACTTTCAATTCGTAAACGTTAGAAACGTTAAATTACTGCCTTGTCTTTAATTTATGTCCCTCAAGGATTAAAACAGCGTTTACTTTTTAATTTAATAGTGAATCGTGCTTACTTGCCAAATGGGCAAATGGGATCGGCTAACATACGGGCATGCATAAACTGTCAATCACATTGGGTAGCCATAACTAATTGAACTTCCTAAAACATTGTTTGCCTGAATAGTGAACAGGTGAACAATAGGGATCATAGAAGTCACACATCATCATTTTAAATAAATTTTGATGGCCATGAATTAGTATGTAATTACGATGTTTAAGGCCAGCCTAATAAAATGTACGAAAAGCATACCAACGATTTTGAGTAGTGATGAAGCATTAGTTGTGATGCTCCGAACATTGGTTTCGATTGATAAATATGTGCATTAATTTTCAAGTTTTAAAGACTTATCGAATCTCTTATGCATAAACTTATATTTATTATTATTCGTAGCTGAGAAGAATGATTGCGAAGTTTCTTTATTCTATTTGAGTAATATCTATGAAACGATCTCACCTTTTATTATTGGGTTCAGGTTAAAAGTGGCAGGGCTAGAAGCTGGAACAGGCAAAGCTTGATGTTTCAAACAAAGTGTGATGACAGAACATACTCGTGCTAGAAGACTATCGAATTCCGGTTCGTCAGGACATTGTGAACAGAATCGGTGGAGTATTTGTACGTGCTTTTTCGTACACAGAGCTCGACGACCCGTTCCTGAAAGATACAATAATGAACAGTTTTTAGCATGAAAAATAGACATTTATATATGTGTGTTAGCGGCGTAAGAAAATCTTTACATCAAAGGATGGTAATTTATAGAAGTTTTAAAAAAATCTAATGATTTTCAATAGACGGAAAAATTAGCTTCTTCAATGTCACCTTTTAAATTTAAACTTTTTTGTAGAATAAATACAAAGTTCAACGGAAATGAAAATGATTTTCAAAATCAGTTTCAACTTATTTTGAAAATCATTTTCATTATATATAAGTTTAGCTTCAAAATCAGTTTAAAAAATTTTCAAAATCAGTTTCAACTTATTTTGAAAATCATTTTCATTATATAAGTTTAGATTCATATTAATTCAAACTATTTATTTTATTTAGTACGTACTAATATTGCAAAGATGTTGAAGTGTCTGCAAAATATGTGCGCAAATCTTGAGCCTCATACGTCCCTCGTAGCGGTCCCAACGGTCGAACACCCTGAGAAGGACTGCACATAAGCCTGTTTTGACGATGTGCATGCAGCAGACTTCTGTATGCCAAAAAATAAGTAAAAAAATCAGTTTAATTAACACGTATAACGTCTATCGATAATTTAATTGGTGCTGGGGAGCATCGATTTCGAGTTGCTCGCATGTATTGTTAATGACAGTTCATTTGGTTCTTAAAGTCAGATGGACTTGCCATCTATGATTTATATCGTTATATGAAAACAATGAAATGTTAATGTAAAACTTTTTGGAAGATATTACGTCAGTTACCTAAAAATAATAAAATGTCTATCTATTATAAAAGTTTTATTTTCAAATAGCGACTTAAAAACCCTTGGATAAACATCTTACATCAACCTCAATTTTGGTTTGTACTCAGAAAGACTCCGTTCTTTTCTATGTTATACTATTTTACATCTGATGTAAGCATATAGAACTAGTGATAATTCATGAAGATGTCATGAATATATTAGAATTGTGAGTGGTGCAACTGCAAACTTGGTGACTGATAGAGGAGTCTCTGGTGATCGAAATCATCGATAATGTCGAACCAAAATCTTACGAGGGGAAATCTTAGGGGAGCATAAATACACGCTCAAGGGTATCAAATCTGTGTTCGACAACCCACCTGCTTGGCTAGGAGAGTATTTGAAAATCTTTTAAAATGCGTTTTTAGCAATAGATTTTCATAGGTCGTAGGAGAAAAAAACAATTAAATGCTATGTAAAACAATCAAAACACCGACTATGCTATGTAAAACAAACTACAGTATGCGAGTGCGACAGGTTGATATGGCAATCAGGGTATGAGCAGAGGCGCGGGGGAGGGGACACCCCGCGTACCCGCACATCGCCTGAGTCATCTTAGTCTTAGCACTGCTCTCGCTCACATTGTCTCTTCGTTTTTGTGTATTAAAATGACTTCCAATAATTCATTTTCAAACACGAGAACTAGCCAGAAAAGTATTAGAAAGTTGTGACATTGAACGGAAAAATAATTATTATAAATACCCTGTCAATCAGACATTGGATAAGGCTGCGTTTTAGATCGGCTTATCGAAAAGAACTTTGTCCAGCATAAAAAATAAGCAGGACCCGTTAAACAATTAAAATCGCCCACAAAACGGAAGACGACAGGCCAAAATATTGTGTAGAAAATTATGATCATACAGTGATTTATAACACTGTAACAGAATTTTACTTACCAAAAAAAAAAAATCGTTCCGACATATCCCAAGTTACTTGTTGCGTTAGGCGAAAAAATAGCTTTTCCTTGAGGTGTTCGTACGTTACAACGGCTGTTGAATAAAATTGGCTAGAGGTGGCATCAGTGTCAAACCAAGCGATCTGTTTTAATTGAAAATCCTGATATATTTTTCAAAGGTTTAAAGAAAAGTAGGGAATTCCGACAATACAACAGAAATATTTTTTATTTAGATGAAACGTGGGCACGATAATTCACAGATACTAGTTCTGGAAATAGACTCATAGTTGTCAGCGCAGGAGGCAAACACGGATTTCTACCGGGGGCTTATTTAGTATTTAAGGTCGGTACTATCATGGACAAATGAATGGTGAGAATTTTTTGAGAAATTGCTAGTCGAAAAGCTTCTGCCTTCATTTCCTGACCACAGTGTTGTAGTAATGGACAACGCATACTACCATAGTGCCTAGCTAAATAAACCCCAAACAAAAAGTTCGCTAAAATCTGCAATGATGAAATGGTTGGAAGACAATAACATTTCTTACGACAAGTCAATGAGGAAACTAGATTTGTTTGAAATTATAGAACAATACAGACCCGTTGATATGAATTATAAAATATTTCTTCACTTTATTTATAATAAACCATATTTAATAAATTTTACTCTTATTTTGTTGCGTTACAAAAAAAATCGATATAAACTACCTGGTACGTGATGCCACATCACCAGAAAATTGCCATGTCGACCTGTCGCGTACTGTACATAGTTTTAGGATCTAATGCTCAAGACACATTTTTTATTCTTACGCCTCATTTATTTCCAAAATTTTATTTTTCTATAAAGCAACTATTTTAAAAAGCTGAAATAACAAAACCTACGAGAAAAGACCCCTTATAGTAAGTGGCTACTGCAGTCCTTGGACAACTGCAGCCAACTTCAAGCGAAGTAGGCCAAGGACGCGTTGCCACTTCTGAAGACTAAGATAAAATGATATCTCTTTATACCTCTCAGAACAAAGCAAGGGTGGTACTTACTCAGACAGACTACTGGGCAGAAAACGAGCTCATAACTTAGTTTGTGTCAAATGTGGAGTTCTGGAAGATACTATTCATATTATGATGGAATGTGAACGGAACGAATCATATAGAAATCTATTAGGTTTTGACAAAAATATTGTTGGATTGTATAATAGTATCTTAGCTTTTCCATTGTCGGATAAGGCTAGAAAACTTTATAAATTAGTATTGTTAGGTAATAAGAACAGATAATTTTTTATTATTGTTTACGTAAATTTATCATTGTCTGATTATGTGTATTTGATTGAGTACAAGTGTACAATGAAGTGCGTGAAAGGTATAGAATAGAAGCGGACGAAAGGTTGTCGCACAACTTTAAGGAGAACTCCAAACTCTTCTGGAAAGAGGTTGGAAGGACCCGAAGTAGTGCGACGGCCTTAAAAATGAACAAAGTGCTTTTGAGAACCAATGACGTCCTCTCAAAAAAATCGGACGTCATGCAGCGATGGAGCGAATTTTGAGGTGAGTGAAAGTGAGGGGTCCGAGGGTGACGCCGTGACTGGTACGCCAGACCCGGACCTCGATAACACTGAGGTCATCAATATGAAAGAAATTGAACGTGCGGTTCGAAGTTTGAAATGTGGTAAGGCTACGGGACTAGACAGAGTTACTGCTGAAATGGTCAAGTATGGTGGGCCTCGCGTCTGGGACAGCTTTCATCTACTGTGCAATTTGTGCTGGCGGACGGGGGATGTCCCGGATGATTGCCGATCCGCAGTCATTGTGCCTTTATATAAAGGTAAAGGTTCACATTTTGACTGCGGGTGCTATCGGGCGATCAGCTTGACCAGTTTAGCAAGTAAAGTTTACTCGAAGGTTTTGACACGTAGGATCCAAGAGAAATCGGAAAGATTTCTATGGGAGGCACAATGCGGATTTAGACCTGGAAGAGGATGCACGTATCAAATGTTTTCTCTCCGCATGATCACGGAGAAGCTTCTGGCTGCTAACCAGAGGATTTTCTGTGCTTTTGTGGATCTTGAGAAAGCATTTGATAAGGTTGTAAGGAAGAAAATGTGAGAACTGTTGCCGGGGTATGGTGTGGATGGTCGATTGCTAAGGGCTGTGCAGTCTCTTTACTGTGACTGTAAAGCCTGTGTGCAGGTAGGGCATGACCTGTCACCCATGTTTAGCGTCCAAACGGGCGTAAAACAAGGTTGTGTCATGTCTTCCTGGCTGTTTATACTGTATCTCGATAGCTGTTTACAGAAGCTGAAAGATAGCCGTTTGGGTGTCAAATTGGGTGACATTAAAGTAAATTGTCTGCTGTGTGCTGATGATGCAGTGCTTATTGCACCATCAAAGGCAGAACTGCAGGCATTAGTCACGTGTATGAAAGAGGAATGTGAAATTAAAGGTCTCCGTTTGAATGCTAATAAAACTAAGGTTCTGGTATTTGAAAGGGACGAAGAGAGAACGAAGCATGAAATATGGGTAAATCAGGAATGTCTAGAACAGGTAAATAAAATTGTATACTTGGGGAGTGCTTTCAGCCGGGATGGAAGATGTGATTTAGATGTGGACAGGCGTGTCGCTGCCGGGAACAAAGTCAATGGTGCCCTGACTGCGTTAGTCAAAAGGCAAGGCGTAGTGAGGTATGTAAGGATCGTGACACTTGGCGATCTGTTCTCTATGGCTACCCCGTGAGGGATTGTGCGTGAAGATAAGTAAGTAAGATTGGGTACCTATGAGGGTGACATGACCTAATGGATCAAACCCTTTATAATCAATAAAGATTTAAAAAATAATTAAAATGATTTCTTATACTGACGTCTGTTCTAATAAGAAAAAAGACACGTACATTTTTTGAAATCAAGTTATATAGGAGTATATTTTGGAGGCCAAGAAAAAAAAAGGTAAATGCTGTTTATTATCTTTAATATTTAATCCTAAAGCACTTGAAGATTAACTTTTTCTGACACCATTAATTCTAACAAATGTGCACCGTTTAATATTGCACCCCACAATTTTTTAATACTCCCGAAAATAGGCCACACGCAAGTCATTTTGAGAAAAGATGCAGATGTGCTTTTTCTACTCAAGGAGGCAGTATTTATTGTATTGACGGTGTAAGAATATCCACTACTCCATATAGTCCAATGTGGTCCTAAGAGCCTACACATAAAATCTGTAACAGGAGATGTACATCATCAACTTCCTGATAGCATGTCAAATCTATAAAAAATTGCGGTTACCAACTCGGCTGCCAAGCGTGATAACTATGGAAAAATCTCCTCTAGGAGGCAATCTATTGGGAAGTCTATGTTCAGCAGTGAACTTTTACTAAACCATTTATTAATAAATTTATAAATAAAACAGTAAAAACTGTTATACATGCATTTTTATATACCATATCATAATGACCATTCATCATGAGATGGTATATCTCAATTGGGATTAAATCAAATTAAATTGTTTATTTCTTATTCTGATTGGCAAATGCGATTCTTACTGTTTCTGCTGAAGTAGTCGATGGCGTCGAGACAAAGACGAAGCCTCGCGGTGGGGATGTAGCCGAGGCTCACCAGCACTCGCTCATACGTAGCGGTAACGCCGTCCCGAATCAGAATAGACGTTGTTACCACTGTAATATTAACATTGAATTGCGTGAGAATTTGCATTATTTTATTTCTAAGTCGGAATAAATTCTTTCTCGGAATAAGTTTCGTTTAATCAGTATATATGTATCTTATATTATATAATATATTTGTGTATTTGAATATATTTTTATAAGTATGTATATATTTATATAAAATAATGAAATACTAATGTTTATGTATTGTTTAGATATGTGTGTATATGAATACTTTTGTTATATTTCCTGATCTTAGTATCCACCTCCGTTGTATTATCATTGGCCTAAGATTGACTGGAATAAATGCTTTTAGCATTAATTTTTTTCCTCCATTTGATCCAGCACTGTTTTATAAGGTTCAATCAATATTAAATAAATACATTAAAAAATACATAAATAGGTGGAAGGAACATAAATAACAAGTTATTGTATTCTAGAAACTTTACACACACAGTCAAATTTAATGTTATACATAAGTAGATATTACATACCATTTTTCGCAAGTTGTTTTATAATTACGAGGAGTGGAAAAATCAGTTTGTTGTCAGTGTAATGCCCTTTGAATATAAGATGCATTGTCCTCACACATCCTACTAATTTAGCTTTTATAGCGAACTTGGGATCTGAAATAAAATTTAATTATGATTTAATATTTGAAATAATTTGTATATTAAAGATTAAGAGAGGCAAGTGAACACACAGTCCGCCTGATGGTAAATGAATGCGGCGGCACCAAGACATCTACATCTATCCTCGCAATCGAATCAAATACAGAAATGCCATATCAACCCTGACTAAGATAAAATGCCTCGTTTCTAGTAAAAAGGGTCTTTGGTTGTCTACACTCATCAAACGAAACAGCAGCATCAAGCTGCTATCGCTGTTCTTCTGTGGAGCGAGAGAATACCTACATGTACAAAGGCACCGCTAATTCCATGTAGAAATTTCCTCCAGCAGGACTATCCTTAGTGGGACAAAATAGAAGTAGTCCAAGTTTTCACTTTTGTATACATATGTAGATACCGTTTACGTAAATAGACATCGTTTTAGTATCACGCATCCGAAGAGGGAAGTGAATTCCACAATCGTACTGCATTTACAGAAATTATGAGAATAGAGATTGGAATTGAAGGCGGAAATGTTTAACAGTGTTATAGTATAGTGGTTTCTTATATTTACACGAACACTACACATTGAATAAGTCAAGCAAGTTTTGCACGAAACAAGCTTCTGGTCCCGCGCCTACGTCACAGTGACCGAGTGAAGCCGGCCACAGTCGAGCGTGTACCTACTGTACTACCATATGTCAGAGGTGTCACAGACAAGATTGGCTACATCTTGAAGCAAGCTTCTATTAAAACATTTTTCAAGCCGCCGAATAATATTAGTCAGTTCTTATCTACAAGATGCAGGAGTGTACAAGCTTGATTGTGAATGTTGTCTCTCATATATAGGGGCAAAAGAAACGATCTATCAAAACCCGCATAAAAGAACACATAGCTGACGTGAAACACCAACGTTCCGAGAAATCTGCAGTTTGTGAGCATATCCTAGATAGCTCTCGCCATTACATTATATTTGATAAACCACAAATTCTTGCGAATGAACATCGATTCCTGCCAAGGACGATATATGAGGCTATTGAAATTAAAAAAACATCCTAATTTCAATAGAGAGGAAAGCTGGGTACTACCACTTGCTTGGGATCCTGTAATTAATAAAATTAAAACTAAACCCAAGCATACCACTGCAAGACTTCAAGACATAGTAAGTTCATTCTGCGTAGATCGGATCAAAATTTATAATTAAAGCTGAAAGTATTCCGGATTAACTCTGACATCGGGACGCCAATCACATCAATCCCTCGTGACATTGGAACTTAATAAAAATAAGTTAATTAAGCGCGATAGAATCCGTAAAAGTAGTTTTATTCAAAGTGTTCTAGTATTTGAACTACATGGTACATCTGGAGAATAAACAAAAGTGAAACGATTTCGAGCATACACAAGTGTATTCTCTATTCCCTCAATATTTTAGTCTGATGAATGGCAAATCAAAAAGAAATCAGGTGCAGGAACGACGGCTTGATGTGCTTTTCGAGTCACGGGGATTAGACTAGCTTGCTACATATATATTTATCTATGGATTAGACACAGCGGGCTATTATGCCTACTACGCACAAAACCACCACGACACAGCACATTATCTATGCATACATCCGTATTTCTAATTTGAAAAGTGTTCTTTTTGTATTTATTTATAACTGTAGTGTTTACCTTTAGGTGCTAGCGTCGCAATAATCCATACCAGATCCTGAAGCATGAGCTCGGTGCCCACGTTGCTGTCACGTTTGGCATGAGTGGTGACCAACGTTCGGAGCATTACTTGAGTCCCATTCATGGCAATGAAATTTTGCGAACATTGTTGTCGGGCGGTATTATTTACTAAAAAGTTAAATAATTTTATAAAATTTTATCTTCAATAGAAGAAAGTTATGCGTTGTTACATTGGTTAAAACAATCACACATTAAAATCAAAAAAAACAATTGTAAACATATACGAAGGATAAAACTAAAGCCACTAAGAACGTGGGGTTTAATAAACGACAGATATATATTATCAAAGCAACTGTTAATATAATTAAACCTAAATTACATTTTTAAGACTATAATATTGCATCTCGTCCAATAAAGGTAAAGTTACATATATGTGTAGGCAATGTGTCACAAAATAAGTAAATAAATGCCAGTGAGTAAAACAGACACGCCAAAAATCGTATTAGACGAAAGTGTCCGAGCCATTTTTGTAATGCTGTGTATATGAGAATGTTAATTTGTTATACGCCAGTTAAGAAGACATGTCACACATTCATCACTGTAACAAGGTCGAGTGAAGCAATCGCTGCAAGCGTGTGTCCAAATGTCACTTGTTCAAACAGAGAAATACAAGGAGAAAGGACGTTTGGTAAGGTAATCAGGGTGTCTAAGGTGGGAATTAAAAATGATCGTACGTATAACTATATACTAAAGGATAATAAAGACCATATTGGACATGATTTTTCAGTAAAAAGGAAACATATTGTAAGTAAATAATGAGAAACGGAATAAACAAACGTTTCATTAGTAAACCGGTTAAATGGTCACAGTAGTCGTGAACGTACCCCTTTTTACAAATGGTGGTTTATTTTCTTTTCCGTTCTTTTTAATTTATTGCTTCTTTATTTCTTGTATTTCTATTGCGACTATTTGTCCGTGTAATAAAAAAAATTAAAGCTTATGAGTTATGAATGTATTTAAACAATTTGATGACCAAATATGTATTTGGTATTTTTTGGATTGGACCAAAAATAGTATTAATCATAACCACATAATGTATATTTTTCTTGTAATTTGTACGTTAGCAACGTAGTTCTTCAAGTTAATGAATATTTTTTATTTACCTGAATTTTTCTTTCCCTTTCCTTGTTTCAGACATAAGGTTTCTCTTAATATCGATGTAATATAAGTAGATGTGGGTGTATCTCTGGTATTCTGTAACCGTTAAGAAAATAAGCAAACAGTAATTAAGCTTATTAAAGTTATAAAATAATTTCACTTACTTCTAAAATCGAGATGAGGGTCTGTACGGAACCCGACTGCTTGTTCCATAGTTTGTCCAATGTTGTTTGGCGAACATGTTTGTCTGAAAACAAATATAGTAAGGCATTACTATAATTAAAATGAAGTAGCTTTGTTTTATATTTTTATTGGCACTTATTTCTGGCAAGTAATCGTCAATCACTATTGTATTTCTGCATGTAAACAGGACGTCCCCGAGCGTTCCTATAAGTTGTTCGACCACGGCTTCCGCGAGTTTTGTTATAAGAGTGCGTAAATAATTTGAGATGGAGCTCACAGGCCAGCAAGTGGTCTTTACGACATTCCATAATCTAAATTGATTATCAATTAAATCATTGCAACTACCTTTATTCGTGTATGAGTTTTATACAATACATGACGTGCTTAGTATTGTTTGTCACAATATCATTCAAGTGCATGATTAATACTTGTTTCTTTCAGGATATGAACCTGCAGTCTGGAGTGCTTAGTTACTGTCCACTGATCTACCGAGTCGCCTTACATTTTTCTTTTCGTTAAGCTCTATCACCTCACTTATCGACTACTTACACCATATGTATGCGGACGTTCCACTATTCTATGCACAATATATCAACGATCTTCTGGTTTTTGGTTTAAGAAATTTATTTCTCATACGAATAAAACATTAATTCCTCTGAGAAACACAAGATTGACGTAAATATAGATACGTTTACATCTGAACAAATGCTAGAGCGATATTATTTTATCATTGAGTAATCATTATTGTTCCCGTATATATTACTCTATGCATTATTGTAAGAACATCGACAATTACGTTTCAAATTCAGATTAACATAAAATAAAAATGTGGGTAAGTTGAAAATTACAGCGACAAATTCAAAACATATTACATGTCAAAAATCGTTGCACATCTGTTGCTATTGTAAATTTCTATCTATGCATATGATTAGTAAATAATGTATGTATAAAATATTAAGATTTATTTTTTTGTGCATGCAATTTTAGACGATCTTATTTATATTTAGATTATACTGGATTTAAAACTTAATTATTGAATCCGTAAAGTTAAGAATTATTATGTTGCGTACATAGTTTGATATATTATTTACATATTTAGATTATTCATATTATTGTATTTAAAAGTATTAATTTATCTGAAATATTAAATTAGATATTATTATAATATGTAAAATTATTAATTACCTAGAAAAGAAATTATGAAATAACATTATATTATATCATTACTCTTAGATTTACTCCTTTTTAAAATGCCGGCAACGCATCTGCAATTTCCCTGGTTCCCCTGGTGTTGCAGTTGTTCATGGGCGGAGGTAGTCACATACCATCAGGTGGCCGCATGCTCGTTTGTTCCCTCTCCTATATAAAAAAAGACTTGATTATATTATTAATATGTTGTATTAAGCTTTTTTTTTATTGTATCTACATTTGAAACAGAAACAGAATTTTTTTTATTCAATATAGATTATAAATAATACTTATTGAAAGTCCCTCTTTTGTTTGATTACCACTGGTCCGGAAAAAAACCTCTGTCCTGGGAAGAATCAGCAAGAAACCCAGCGGGACTTTTTAAAAAAAATAACAGCTTACAATCATGATGTTACACAAATTAACAACACAACAAATTAGAAATAGCTTGGTAACGATCACCTTATTTCCAGGGGTTATTATCATCCATAAATTCCTTAATATTATAATTACCCTTTTGATACAAACTTAGTTTAATAAAGTTTTTGAACTTTGAGCAGGTCAAACTTTGTATATGTTCTGGAATTTTGTTGTAAAAGCTTATACATCGTCCCAAGAATGAATTACTGACTCGATGGAGTCGAGTAACTGGTACTACTAGCTTGTGTCTGTTCCTAGTATTTACAGAATGAATATCACTTATTTTTGTAAAACTACTTTTATTTTTGTGTACGTACATTACATTTTCATAAATGTATTGAGAGGCCAAAGCTAATATATTAATTTCCTTAAATTTTTGTCGCAGCGACTCTTTAGGTTTTAAATCATAAATTGCTCTTATGGCCCTCTTTTTATTTATTTAATTTATTGAATGTCTAAAGTTAAACATTAATGGATATTTTGCACAGTTTCAGATAATCATAATTAACAAGATTTTATTGTAATCAAATATATAAAGTTACCCTGAATATTATATTAGATTATATTATTGATGTATCGTACAAAAGTTTGTATTATATATATATATATATATATATATATATATATATATATATATATATAATGTTTTTTATTTATCTAACTATCTATGTACGTAACAGTTTTTAAGATATGGTATTTCAAATTCTTGAATAATGATAGGGATTGGGTTCCTTTTATATCGTTTGGTAGATTATTATATAGTTGAGCCCCTTCATATTTGATATTTTTTCTTCCGTAATTAGTACGTGGTGCCTAAGCATATATTGTTATCACTTCTCATTAAATATCGTTGAATTTGCACCTACTTTGTGAATTTTATTTGTGTATGTATAGTTTTTTTTCAGAAATTTTCGTATAAGAACACGTATTGTATTTATACATTTGTGCTAATGTCATTAGGCCAGTTTTATTATACATATATACCTAGTCAAGTCATAAATTCTGTCACATGTTTAATATAAAATAATTGAAACAAGTTTATTCATTATGTAACCATTTATATACCAAAATGAACTTAACAAAACATAGATTCTTATGACACTAAAGTTTATTCAAAATGACCTCCGTGATTTTGAATACAGGCCTTCAATCTGCGCGGCCAGTCGTTTATCGCAGCACAAATGAGGTCCATGTCAATATCGGCGGCTGCCTTAATCAAGGATGTCTTGAGTGACTTCAAATTGGGATGAGGCTTTGAGCACGCCTTTTCCTCCAAGTGTTGCCATATCTTGTAATCTAACGGATTCAAATCTGGACTGGAGGAGGGCCAGTCTTCGTGCCGGATGAAGTCGATTTCCCGCGCCGCCAGCCAGTCTTGTGTGCTCTTCGCTCTATGAGCTGGCGCCGAATCTTGTTGGAATACCCAGTGCCTGTTTTGAACATGGTATGAAAAACAGGTTCCACAAGGTTCGTCAGGACTGTATTTTCATACACAACTGCATTCGTTTTACACCTTTCTCACAAAAATGTACCTCTGTTAAGCCCCAATAAGAATTCCCAACCATACCATGAGCGAGGATGGAAAATGACCTCGTTGGACACGCGGAATACGGTTGCTCGCTTCTTCACTACTGTGTGCGTACACCTTATCATTTTGTTTGTTGTAGCTCTCTTCTACGGTAAAAATTTTTTCATCCGAAAAAAGAATGTCCTGATATTTTTTTCCCGCGTACCGCTTCAACAAAGCGCGGCATCTCTTCAGCCTCAGGTCCATTAGACGAGCATTCAAACGATGTCCTGTTTTTCTTCGATATGCCGGAAGCCCTAACTTTTCATTTAACACCCTTTTCAACGTGGTTCTGCTTAACCCCATCTGAAGGGCCAACAGTTTCTGCTTACGTTTGGGATTTCTTTGAATTCGCGCCTTCACAGCTTTTATCACTGCTGGAGTCCTAACAGACCGAGGGCGACCACTTCTTGACCGGTCATCTACACTAGTGTCTTCATTGTATCGTTTGATGGTACGATAAACGAATCTTTTGGTTATATTCAAATTTTTCAGTATGTCAAAATTTTGAATTGGCGCGTAACCGCAACGATGCAACGCAATAACTGCAACACGGTCTTCTTTAAGCGTCCACTCCATATTTAAAAATGAGTAAAATTCTAAAAAGTTTGCAGTTTTATTTTCATAAACAATTCGAAATTCGAATTCAATAAACTTTTTTGTGGCCAGCACTCTATACTAAATATTATTATTATTATTATTATTATTATGTTTGTCGGTGTTAGATGGTTGAAGTGTAATAACATTAAAATTATTTTATTTTGGAATATTTGCAATTGTTTTGCACTTTTTTTTTGCCCCAGAGCTCTATTAGATAGCATAGATGAGATTTGATCAAGGAGTTATATATAGTGTAGCAGAAAGATTTTGGAAAACAACGAAGAGTATGCCGAAGCCTACCTATAAGGGCAGAAATTTTTGATTCGATTTTCTCTATGTGAGGCTTCCAAGTAATTTGACTGTCAAGAATAAGTCCGAGATATTTTTCAGATGCTACCCTCGAAAGCGGTTCACTGTTGATGTATAGCATTGGGCAGTCAAAAATTTTCTTTTTCTTGGCGCTGAAAATCATATGATTGGTCTTGGATACGTTTATAGTTAACAGATTGTACTGAAACCATGTAGTTAGCATATTTAGGTCATTCTGAGCTTTTTTAAATTGTTTGTATATTATCACCAAAGTAAAAGAGACTAGTATCGTCAGCGTATAATGTAACATCACCAGTAAACCTAGTTCATGAATATTGTTTATGTGGATGATAAATAGAAGAGGCCTAAGAATAGAGCCCTGTGGTACACCGTAAGTGATACTTTGTACTGTGAGTATTGAGAATTTTAACAATCTGGTGCCTATCAGAGAGGTATGACTGAAGCATACAGGCGCAGTTCCTTTAATACCGATATTAAATAATTTGTTCAGAAGTAATTTATGGCTTATGGTATCAAAAGCTTTTTTGAAACCGATAAAGACTTCAAGAGCTATTTGCTTTTTACCTATATTGCTTTTTAGGTTGGTGACTAAGTCTATACAGGCCGAAAGAGTATTTGATTTGCAGCGAAAGCCGTATTGTTTGGTATTAATGAACTCAACCAATGTTAGATAGTTGTTCAGACTATTGTATAGAACTTTTTCAAATATTTTTGAGAGTACTGGAAGTATTGAGATAGAACACATTTATTTTCCCGGCGAATCAGGACTCGTTGAACGATTTATATTTTTGCACTTTAAATACCCTAAGAAAAGCACAAATTCATTTATAATCAAATTTTTACCTCAAACGCCTAGATAAAAGCGTCGCACGCATAATCTATACATCTATACAAATAAATAAAATTGAAGTGTCTGTTTGTAATGTTAAAATAAAAGCTTGTTACTAAATGCATATGAAAATAAATACGATACTTATAACAGAAACACAATTATTAAAATTTTGGTCTGTCTGTCTGTCTGTTTGTTCCGGCTAATCTCCGAAATGGCTGGACTGATTTCGACGGGACTTGCACTGACAGATAGCTGATGTTATAAGGAGTAACTTAGGTTACTTATATTTAAGAAAAAGAATTAGGGTTCCGCACAACATAATTAAAACCCTAAATTACACGCGGGCGAAGTCAACAGGGACAGCTAGTGTTACTATAAATTAAATAATAAATGACAGCACGTCGGGGCGGGCGGCATCAGGCGCAAGAGAAAAAAAAACGAGACAGCATGAATGATATCTCTATCCCGCCAACACAATACGCGCAGTTTAAAAATTTTATGTTGACTATTTATTCGAGTTTGGTAAGAAAATATTTGAATATCAAAGCAAAATATTTTAATATAGTAACAGCCATAATCACACTCACGGATACCACTCATGGATACCGATTCATCCTTGATCGGAACATTTGGCGTCCCGATCAAGGATGAATCGGGACATGTCACTAGAAAGAACACTGAAAATTGGGACATGTCACTAGAACACTGAAAATTGGGACGTCCCGCGCAAATCGGAACACCTGGCAACAATATATTTCTATGCACTAATCTATCTATAACTATCATGTATATAAATATGTATACTTAATTATTTTGTACATATGTATGTACCTCTAAGTTAAATTTGTATAGTTTATTTATCTGTAAAATTTATATACAGTAGTTAAATTGTAATTGTAATTGTTTTCAAATATCAATTTTATTTACACTATATTACATTACTACAATAACGTCACACTCTCACCACTCCATGGTTTGACTGGTAGAACTAGAGAATATCTCATGACATTAAGTACGCCCTTTGTATTATTTATATATAAGGAATGCAATAAAGAATAAATAAATAATAATATTTAATATCTTATGAAAAAAATGTCTCAAACTTTAAAGCTATTACACTCTATTTAAAATAGCATTAGACAGAAGTTAAAAAAAGTTTTTTATAATGCACACTTTGTATCAAAAGTATAATAATCATGTTACAGTTAAAATTGATGCGTACTTTATTGTAATCTGTTTATTTACCAACTGTTACACTTATTTGTACCCATTTTAATTATTTATGTCGTGAAATGAAGTGGCTTTTATTTAGATATAGTATTTTATATTATTTAAAATTCCTAAGTGAAGGCTAAAAACCTAAAAGAAGCAGGGGTAGACAGTACCGGGAACGATTTCAATTTAATTGTTAATTTACCAAATTAAAAATAAAACGTAATCCCTTGATAAGTTGTGATGGCAGAGTTTTCCTAATTTTGCCGGTTTATGATGTCATCTGTTATTTTGCGTAAATAATCTGTAATTCTCATTCACTTGTGAATTACGTGGTAGAGCCATGCTGCAGTTATATTAGTAGTATAGTTGTAGGACGAATGGGTCAGCTCGATCGGGGAAGGACCACGCTCTCACAGAATACCAGCGTAAAATAGCAACTCAACGCTGCTATTTCGTATGGTGAGTGTAGAGAACCGGAGACCCTTTTTACTGGAAACGAGGCATTTCATCTTTTATTCACCTTTATCACCTTTTATTATATTAGTCACCTTTTATTATTATAAAAAAAATATTTATGTTTTATGTTTCTTTTCTCGTTTTTATTATTGTGTTACCGTTATTACTACTTTTCTGAGTTGTTGGTGTAAAGCGTTACGTTTAGTTGAAAAATGGGGTAATGTAAGTGCGAGCACGAGTGACAACATGCAATTCCTGAAACTGACCAAAGCCAAAGGTGGAAAAAGTAGCCTCAATGTTGATCTTGACAAATTTTTAAATTACTTAAAAAATAGAATAAAACAAAATGCACTTTGTGTTTCATAAAAGCAAACTGTCATAAATATTTTTAAGCAAAGTTTTTAAAATGTTACTTCGCAAATATCCGCTCTATAAAAAAAATGATGTGTCTTACCTAGTATGAAGAGCACCTCCCGCCCTCCCTCAATTGCATGCACTATCCCCGTCACCACCGTTAAGACCTTAACGGTCAGCCACTGCAGAGTCTATATCACCTGAGGATGCCTCGTTTAGAGGCGAAATACGTGTCGTATTGTCGTCAGTGGTGTGTCTTTCCTAGTGTAGTGGTATTGGGAGTAGTGATGCTGAGATTAGTGGTAACGGGGATAGTGCACGCAATTGAGGGAGGGTGAGAGGTGCTCTTCATACTAGGTAAGACACATCATATTATTTTATAGAGCGGATGTTTGCGAAGTAACATTTTAAAAGCTTTATTATAATGGATTTCCGCAAAGTAACGCCTGATTCTATTAATTATATTTTCAAGCAAGTTTCGGAGTCCTGGTCTGCAGGTACACCTCCTTATAAAACTCATTTATATAAATTAAAAGTAAAAAAACTTTATTTATAACAAGCTTTTATTTAAATGCGCTAAAAAGAATAAAATAAACTTTTCCTTTAAAACTTTTACTATCAACTTATAACGTCATTACACAATTTATATGATATAAAAGCTTGTCACGAGATTTAAGTTTCTATTCATTTCTACTTACTCGTATTAGTTTGAAAATTTTAGAAATTAAAATCAATCAGATCCTTTTTATCTACACAGGTAAATTTCGCGACAAGCTTTTACTCGTATATCACATAAATTGCGTAATGACGTTATAAGTTGACTCTCTGGAAGCAGGGCCATATGATTTCTGTAATATATCCAATGGCACCATTCACCAGACCTTTGAACAGTCAAAGTTTACCAACCAATGCTACAGATACGAGCAATTCTACCTCAATATCATATTTGAGGACTCCGAAAACCCCAGTACACCAACATTTTAGACGGATCGACATCATGTTACACCCTGATGCCACTCAGTCCTCGGCACGGCCTCATTTTGACTCGGGTGTTTGGAGGATTGCACTACTTATTTAAGCTTGAAGCTTACTTGTACCTTACGAAACACAATCCCAGGTTTGATTTTGGAGTTACCCTTCTCCTAGACAGGTTGCAAACCAATGCTGTTGACGCCTATCTCGTTAAATTACACAAGTCAAAGTTAACCAACCGATGCCACAGACTTGAACAATTTGACCCCAATATCACCATCGAGGACTGCAAAAACTCCAGTACACCAAAATTTAAGACGGATTGGAGCAACCGAGTTTATGATCACCATCTTATTTTTGGTTAATTCGCATTCGTATTCTCAGCAAGTCCTTTCATTTGATACCCATATTGTATGTAGGAAAGCATAAAAAACTTAGTCCACCATCTTTAGAAGCCCGCCATATTGAATTTAGAATGACGTCACTTTATTTTTCGAGTTATACTAAGCAAGCCCTTTCATTTGACACCCATATTGTAGGAAAGTATAAAAAACTTAGTCGGCCATCTTTAGAAGTTCGCCATATTGGATTTAGAGTGACGTCGCTTTATTTTTCGAGTTACACTTAGCAAGTCCTTTCATTTGATACCCATATTGTAGGAGTGCATTAAAAAAACTAATCCGCCATTTTGGCGTTCCGCCATGTTGGATTTAGAATGACGTCACACAGCTAAACATGCATTGTCATCCAAATCTAACGTGTATACAAAATTTCACCTCAATCAATTGAAGATATCTGCTTCAAAATTGAGTTGCAAGATTCTACTCGAACAAACATAGGCAAGTTAAATAAAAGCTTGTAAGAACTGTAGACGTCGCAGGTAAGGATCATACAATAATTGAAAGTAATGTGGCAATCTTGCTTTGTCCTTGTAATTAAAAGATCATTGTTATTAAAAATGACTGTCATTTCGTTAGTCTTTGTATTTAGTACATTCTCTCTTACATACCACTCATTTTTACGTAATTAGGAAAAACAAACAATTTTATCAGCCTAGGATAATTTAAGAACTGTTACATGTTTTAACAATAATACATTTCTCAAAGTTATGTTAAAACAATTTAATGAAAATTTTCATTGAAATTATCTAAACTTGACTTTGAATTAAAATATTTTGCGCTTCTACTTCTGCGAGCCTCTTTTTTAATGCTTTATTAAATGAAGTAGAGGTGGGTCATTACATCATTACAGCCCTTCACAAGTCCACAGCTGAAAATAGGCCCCCACCAAGGAATGCCACAAAGCACGGTCCTGAGCCACCTGCATCCATCGACTATATAATCGGTATATAAAAACAAACTCAAAAGAAACTCAGGAGAGCATTAAGACAACAACGATACTGACAGGCCGTCTAGAGCAAGTCGCACCGCAGCTGGCGTACGTCCAGCGGGTACGCTCGTCACTACGTCATCACTCTGGCGGTACCAACAGTCGAATTCTAAAAACATTGATGCCATAGCAACAGAATGTTGTAACTCTCGAAGAAGGATTACAAGTAACGTTACAATTAAAATCGTCTATTTTTTGGATAATATTACTTTTCCTCTTTTATTGATAATTCAAAATAAAATCACGGATACCATACTTAAGACACATCATTTCAATAACAATTTAAAATTATGTAGCATATTATAAACACCAAGAAAAGATAAATTTTAACACATACCTATTATACTAAAATTTACCGAAATTAATGAAACGAGACGCGTACGATATATTACTTAAATTTCAAGGAAGCATTCGTTCATTTTTGGCTTACTCAATTGTTTTATTTAAAAGTACGTTGCACGTTCATATAGAATATAAGGAAATTGATATTTGCAGTGACCGTTACCGTTACAGCCTATTAAAATCCACTGTGGACATAGGTCTCCGTGGATTGCCTCATAGGGGATTATTTGACACAGGCAAACAGGTTAGCAACCGCAGTTTTTTTTTAAATTTGTTGTCCATGTACTGATTTGTTTCCTTCTGTCACCTGTTACGATACCCACGGGATAATATGGAGTAGTGGTTATTCTTACACCAACTACACGGATATTTGTAGTCAAAGATTTTAAATGAAATTAATTGTTTTTTGTGTTGTTTTCATGGTAGCCGGTGACTATTTTTGAACAAAACCTTGACAACTTTGCTGACTGTCGGAAGGACATTGAAAAATTTGCAGTAAAATATGAATTTACAGGAAACCATAAGAATGAGTAAAATAAAAGCCTTATTTTTAAACGCAGAAAATTTAAATACAAAAAAGCATGTCTGTGAAGAATGTAAATTCTAAATTCTTTAGATAGATGAAAGCTAAGTTGAGAAGCTTAGTTTTCAAGCCGCGGCAAGGATAAACTGACTATACTAAGGGAAAATACAATTTTTCAGTACCTTTCTACTTTAGGAACTAACTAAGATGTTCAATGTATAACTCACGCCTGGTAATATTTTCGAAATGAATGAAAGTCAGAGCAGATTAAAAGCTGGGCGCTTATCTAAAATTTTACAGTAGCTGACGCACAGAGATCAATCAACTCTAGCACTACTGAAATTGTTTCAAACATGATGGAGCACGAATGGGTCGGCTCGACAGGGTACGTTCTCACAGAATACCAACGTACAATAGCTGTAGCTTAAAAAATAAAAATGCTACTGTGTTTCATATGGTGAGTGCAGAGAACCCGAGACCCTTTTTTCTGGATACGAGGCATTCCCTCTTAGTACCCTCAGGGGTGACAACGTATGTGCATTTTGAATATTAATCGAGGGTAAATGTAGATGTCTATGGGCCACAGTAGTGGACTGCGAGCTCGCTTGTCACCCTTATTCTATAAAATTTTTTTTTTATAGGATAAGGGTGACAAACGAGCACACATTCCACCTGATGGTAAGTGGTTGCTGTGGCCCATAGACATCTACACTTATCCTCGATTACGAATCAGAATGAAGATGCGTTGTCACCCGTGAGGACTAAGATAGAATTCCTCGTTTCCAGTAAAAAGGGTCTCCGGTTCTCTACACTCACCATACGAAACACAGCAGCACTAAGCTGCTATTTTACGCTGGTATTCTGTGAGAGCGTGGTCCTTCCCCGGTCGAGCCGATCCATTCGTGTTACAACTATACCAGAAATATAGCTCCAGCATGGCTTTACCACGTATAATATACAAATATTTTAATACATGATTTACCACGTGCGTGACGGCAAAATTTTTGTTAATATTTCAGTGTCTCCGCTATTTGAACACCACTTGTTGCAAAATGAATCTTTTTGCAAACAAGTCACGTCTGAATTCAAGCAATACAGCTACGCCCCAAATATCAGGACTGCGTTACCACTTACCGTAGTTGAGTAACAGTTTATAATAATGAAAGAAAATAATAGTTTATCGTAAATAACCTAAATTAGGAAAACCCCTGAAACAAAAAAAAACCGATGAACTTCAAATGCCAGTGAAAGATTTTCTTGAAACATTGCCACGGATTAAGACACTCGTTTAAGATACCTCCGCGAATAATATCGTCACCAATAAAGGGTCTTTCTTCCAAAGCTACTGCTTGTTTTGCAAGGTTTATTTATAGTTATTCTATAACCAAATGGGCCTTTGTTTCATGGTAATGCTGCAAACGGTTCTAAATTTACATAAATATTACAGTTTATGCAAACAATGTCATTACTCGACTCGTTTAATATATTTGCATATTAATAATTTTACAAGAGGAAAAGTAATGTTATGTTGAAAATATGTTGGCATTTAATAGGGGAACGCATCAAGGCGCAGGTAAAGCTGCGTTTCCACCGGAGCTGTAAAATGGTCTGTGTTTTTAACCATTCTAAGCCAGTGCTTGACTACTATCAGCTTCACCATCAGTTTGATGGATGGTAGCAGACTCTTTTTAGCTCCCGACGAAAACAGACGGGTGTTATAGTGTGTATATGTGTATCTGTGTATCTGTGTGTATGTGTGTCTGTCTGTGGCATCATAACTTCTGAACCGATGAACCGAAGTTGATTTAAGTTTTTATTAAGTGGCGAAGCTTGCGAAGTCACTTATTGATTTCACGATGTCTGTCCGTGTGTCCGTCTGTCCCACGATTATCTAGAGAACGGTTTCGAATTTTCAAATTCTGTTTTCAGCAATCGATTACTGATCACCCAGGCATCTGAACCACCTATTTTGATTTACCGTTAGAAACCGATACAAAGCTGATTGCTTCGCCACTTTGCTATGCTGTTAGCTTGCTAGGTTTATTTTTATTTGAAAGGTGCCTTAATCGTGCGTGTTCTTAGCTATGTTTCAAGAAAATCTGTCCAGTCGTTTGACGATCTTCAGCTTTTTTTGTTTCGGGGGTTTTGAAATTTTTTTTTAATTTTAGTTATTACTAATGCTTTGCAAGGACGCGGCCTAACATAAGTACACATTTCGCACTTGATTTGTACATACAAAGACCTTGTTCCGTTAACCCCTTAATCTACCAGAGCCGCGCTGAGCGAGGCTAAAAATATAAAGAAATACTACTGGTGGATTTTTTCTTGAGAACCGCATAGATACCTTCCATAGCTCTGGTGGGAACGCAGCCTAAGTCTGCAGTTGCTAGTAGCCAATGTCAAGGCGATTCCTCATTTATGCCGCGCTATAATTAGATCGATGCGTATGTAAACAGCTGTTTTTAATATCGTCTCGCTTGAAAAAATGTTTTTGGATGTAGTTTATAATATATCTTTATATTTTTAGCCGATTATTATTTTATTGTTGGATGGAAATCAGGTGCTGTTTTATCTTTGTGTAATAAAAATAATATTATGTGTATGTGAATCAATATTCAACAATGTGCAAAATCTGCAAAAAAATTGTCGCTGTCCGTCATTTAATTTACAATATGATGATCATTTCCTTTTACAATATACCAAACAAATTTAGATGATGGATTATCTTATGCTAATCTTAGAATAATAAAATATATGATGGTACTAGACATCATAATGAATATGTTGTTATAGGTACATGTATCATTGTTCAATACGATCATGACATTTGTATTAATATTCTAGTAAAGTTTTTAATATTTTTGTAATGTTCGTAATGACTGATCATTGCTAAAAGAAAAATCGATTGGCGTACATAATTTTTATCATATTTAGCCCTTTGATACTGGTTACGCATTTAATTTTGAATTTATGTAAGTTATTTCGGTCTGTTTATGATACTCCTTGCTCATGGATCCACTACTCCTATTTTTTTTAATATTTACTTACTGTTACATTATAATATAAACATTTTAAAATATATAGAAATAGTAGATCCGTAGAATTTCTTAATGTCTCGAATACAAAATAATGTATTAATGTTAGCATGATAATATTTTCATCTAATACAAAACAATTATAATGTATCGTGTTTGATATTAGACGAAAAAGCGGAATTAACGACAAGCGTTTGCCATGTTGTAAACACTTATAATGAATGATTCAAAATGATTTTAAGCACCTGTTGCAGTTTTCAGTTTCTGACAAGAATTGTAATTAAGATAGATATACTTATATAGTGATATTATTAGTATAATGATATACTTATGAGCTTTAAGGATAGATTATCAATCCGTCTGCTCAATTTTTTAAAATTATTTATTTATTATCGTTTTAATTGCCCCCCTTTCAGTCTCCAAAAATTAATAAGAATCCTGCGAATTCATAAGATTTCTGCGAATCACTGGCGTCCCATCATATATTATCGATGGATTAGCGCGCTCATATTTTATACAAAACGTAATGCAAATAAATGTGTATTTTTCTCTAAAAATATTTTAATGAACCTATTAAACATTTTTGCGTATTTTTAATCAGTTTGGATCACACAGAAACAAGTAACAAGTTGATTAACGAGTAAGCAAAACATATCTAGACAACTTTCTCAAGATATTATTAATATTCTTGAAGAATGCCTGTGCACAGTAGTGGACGTACAAAGATTAATGATAATAGTTTTGCGTAACTTTTCTATTATTGCCAAGAACTGTTGTTATCAACAATAATTGAACGTTAAGAGAACGTGGTCCCTCCCCTGTCGAGCCAACTCATTCGAGCTACAATCATAATATAGCTGCAGCGAAGCTCTATCACGTTTAAACAATTTCAGTAGTGCTAGAATTGATTTACTATAACACATTTAAAAGTATGCAACAAAAATGCAACAAGAACGAAAGCTTTCGCTTATGTAGTAAAGTTGAACCAAGTTCATACGTGTCGCAATTTTTTATAGAATAAGGGTGACAAACGAGTACATAGTCCACCTGATGGTAAGTAGTTGCTGTGGTCCATAGACATCTACATCCATCCTCAACTACGAATCAAAATGCAGATGCGTTGTCCCTTGTGTGGACTAAGATGGAATGCCTCGTTTCCAGTAAAAAGGGTCTCCGGTTCTCTACACTCACCATACGAACCACAGCAGTGTTAAGCTGCTATTTTACGCTAGTATTCTGTGAGAGCGTGATCCTTGCCCGGTCAAGCTGACCCGTTCGTGTTACATCTATACTACTGATATAGCTGCAGCTAAACTAAACTCAAATTATTTATTGATTACTGCACATTTCAAGAGGGCGTTAAACGAGCTTCTGTGTGATAAGGAGATACTGATAGCGCCGATAGTACGACTAATTAGTATTTTGCAGAGGGACGAAATTCACGTAATGGCGCGTCTCCACCAAAGTTTTGTTGCCAACACAACATTTGTCAACACGTGTTGCCAACAAATGTTTCTGTCAACAAGCGTCTCCACCGAGGGAACAAATGTTGGCAACAAGCGTACTCCTTTGATGTTGCCGCCGAAAATGGAAACATGTTTTGTTGTGTAGACAAAACAAAACTTTGGTGAAGACGCGGCTTAATATTCCATTAGCGAAAAACATTAATCGTAACACTTGTGTAGCCGGTACGGGGCGGCGCCCTAGCCAAGGGCCCACTGCACCGAATTAAATGACAGTTAGACACGCGATGCCGTTGCAGATTTAGTAGCTGCTGTATTTATTATTTATATTATACTGCTTTAATTTAATTCGTCGTGTTTATAATCTCATTTAGAACATCCTTCTTACATACGACATACCAAATAGTCACTGAATATTATCACCAAAATTTTAAATGTTAAATTTTTTGGTTTGTGGCGCTTTTCAATACAATGAAAGATATTTGCAGAAGTTTTTTGATAATTATAGTGACCTTAGAAAGGTTAGTGACCTCGTTAAGTTTGTCTTGTCACTGTCCAATATAACGATTTTTCAAGCCTTTAAAATGCTGCTGGAACAGTCTCAATTTTGAAGCCTTAGCTAAACACCCCTCGACCCCACCTAACGGTTTTTACGCTATCAGACGCAAAGGGGCATCATTCCTATCGAATAGAGTTTGATACAGTCACTACGGTCAGTAGACCGTTCTATTTTTAAACTGGATGGACTGTTCTATTTTTAAATTCTGATTTAAGAAGTTGTACTAAGATGATGTTGTCTTTACTGCCTAGGAGTGTGTCGGTATAGTTGCAGGCTTTGAGGTATTCTATCGAGATCCTTGGAGGTGACTACGCATCTGAAGTTTACTTTGTTTGAAATTAGCTGCATGTGTCCATAGTCCATAGAGTACAGTGGCCACTAACCATCAGATGGGTCATAGGTTAAGTTCGTTTGTCACTTATAAATAAAATTTAGATCAGTATTCAATAATTTGTTTGTAATTTTTAGGGTTTCGTAGCCAAATGGCAAAAAACGGAACCATTATAGATTCGTGTTTGTCTGTCTGTCCGTCCGTAAGTCACAGCCAATTTTTTTCCGAAACTATAGGAACTATGCTGTTTAAACTTGGTAAGTAGATGTATTCTGTGAACCGCATTAAGATTTTCACACAAAAATAGAAAAAAAAAAACAATAAATTTTGGGGTTTCCCCATACTTAGAACTGAAACTCAAAAATTTTTTTCATCAAACCCATACGGGTGGATGGGTAGGTCTATGGATAGGTCTTCAAAAATGATACTGAGTTTTCTTATATCATTTTTTTTTCTAAACTGAATAGTTTTCGCGAGATACAATTCCAAAGTGGTAAAATGTGTCCCCCCCCCCTCCCCCAATGTAACTTCTAAAATAAGAGAATGATAAAACTAAAAAAAATATATGATGTACATTACCATGTAAAGTTCCACCGAAAATTGGTTTGAACGAGATCTAGTATGTACTTTTTTTAATACGTGATAAATCGTAAATTATGTTACTTGCTGCTACAGAACCTTTCATGGGCGAGTCCGACTCGCACTTGGCCGCTTTTTTCTTTATACAGGCTGCAAATTGCTGTAGTTAATTTAAAATAATATGAAAGTAAAAGACCATTTTCGATAATAAAAAAAAAATCTGTGTGAGTTGCACCTTTTTTGAATAACTACTAATAAAGAGTCAAAAGAAAATTCAACAGCCTATTGCGGCTTTGGCGACTGAATGGTGGTGATATACCAACATATTACATCAATTTGAAACGTCATCATGATTTAATGTAAGTAAATAAGATTATAACAAATAAGTTTATTACAAATACAATCCATAAAAATAATAAGTCCTCTTTCTTTCGTATTCTATATCAGGGCATTATGTATTTTAGACGTATTTAAAAAAAAATATTTTTTAATACTATTGCCACATATTCGTACGAGTGATTTCTGGATCATGATGGACAACAGCGCCACCTAACGGGTCCAAATATGAATCTAAGCCATCTAGGGACCCATTCAAATACACACAAAAATTCATCAAAATCGTTCGAACCGTTTTTGAGTTTTAGCGAGACTAATGAACAGCAATTGATTTTTATGTATAGAGTTTGTTGAATTCGTATGAAAATAGTAAGTACTATTTGTACAAAATTGTTCTATACGGTACCAGTTACGACAATATCCTTACAAATTTATTCTGCAAAGTTAAAATTAAGGCCGAAATCCAACGCCTACGAAAGAATGATAATAATGCCATAGATCAAAAAAAAGGGGCAATCAAGAATCACGGCATAAAGAAATTCCGCCCTTAAATAACTAAGTCTACTTTATCACGCAAAAATACGTTTCAGATAGAATACTGCAATTTAATAATTGATATAATAATTTTAAATACTATCTGTACGACTTTAAACGTGGTAGAGCCATGCTGCAGCTTTATTAATAGTATGGTTGTAGCACGAATGGGTCGACTCGACCGGGAAGGACCACGCTCTCACAGAATACCAGCGTAAAATAGCAGCTTAATGCTGATGTGTTTCGTATGGTGAGTATAGAGAACCGGAGACCCTTTTTACTAGAAACAAGGCATTCCATCTTAGTCCCCACGGCCGACACCGATCTGCATTTTGATTCGCTAACGAGGATAGATGTAAATGTCTATGGGCCACAGCAACTACTTACCTGATGGTACTGTGTGCTCGCTTGTCACCCTCATCCTATTAAAAAAAAACATCTATTTATATTGTTAAATGTTACCTTAATAAAAACGTCCTGTTTGGGTTTCATGCTGGTTCTGTTCAGCATAGAATATTTTTTCTGAACCAGTGATTAAAGTAAAAACGGAAAAGTGCAACTAGGATCGCATCCTGAGGGTTCCGCACTATTATGTATTCTGTGGTCCCGTGTACTTAATTGTGTATGTAGATAGTTCATTCACCCCGGGAGTTATAGGTAGCTTATATGTAAGCCGCCCCGGCATCGTCTGGGTAGGATCTCTTAGATATGGCGTTACTTACAGACTTACGTTACTACCTAAAGAAAATTTATTTTTCAAATCTCCATTGTTTTGGGATAAAATATAGTCTAGATCATTTCAGGCACTTCTCTCTATCTGGTTTTGAAATTTTCTTAAAATGGATCAGCCAATCTTAAGATTAGCCCAGACAGATAGACAGACAGAAAGATAGACAAACAAACAGACAGTCTGACAAGCAAAATTAAAAAAAAAGTTTCTTCCGTCTTAATGACATCAAATAAACATCTCAGCTTAATAAAAAATAGTAATTTCGATATTACAGAGGGTTGCTTAAATTTGTTTATATGTAGGTACGTCATTTAGATAAGCACCGATAATAATTGATCTAACGAAAAAGTATGACGGATTAAAGGACAAACCTAACTTTGCGATGGAAAAAACCGGTGCCATATAATACGCGTATAATATAATATTTTAATAGATCTTACTGGTCGTAGCGACACTTATTAATCCATCATAGCTGCACGTACAATTTAAAAAAAATACATATATGTCTTTTTGCCAAGCTTTAATCTTTATATATAAAAATTACGTGTCACATTGTTTGTCCGCGATGAACTCCTAAACTACTGAACTGATTTCAATGAAATGTTTCACAATGTGTGCAGTTTGGTCTAACTTGAGAGATAGGATAGTTTATATCCCGATAAGTGACCCTCAATTTTTTTTATTTTGAATTTAATGATTTTTTTAGAACACATGGTAGTCTGAAAGGCCAGAAACAACCTATCCAACAGAAGAGAGGTGTAAGGCAGGGTGATGTAATATCCCCGAAACTCTTCACCGCTGCATTGGAAGACGTTTTCAAGCTACTGGACTGGAAAGGATACGGTATTAACGTCAATGGCGAGTACATCACTCACCTTCGGTTTGCCGACGATATAGTTTTTATGGCAGAACCGCTAGCGGACCTGAACACTATGCTCCACGACCTCAATAGTGTCTCCCAAGGGATAGGTCTTAAGATGAACATGGACAAAATAAATGTTATGTGTAAAGTCCATATCACACCTATGCCGGTACTTGTTGGGAGTTAGAGAATATGTTTAGCTGGGACAAATAGTCCGACTAGGTAAGTCCAACTTTGACCGAGAGGTCAAGCGACGGATACAACTCGGCTGGGCAGCGTTCAGGAAATAACGGCACATCTTCTCGTAAGGTATACCTCAAAAACTTAAACTAGATTGTTCAACCAGAGCGTCTTACCAGTGATGACTTATAGATTTAAGATGTGGTTCTTTACTGCTGTCCGTATTAGGAAGCTCAAAGACATGCTAGCCCATGGATGTAGGTGGCTCGGTACCGTGCTTTGTGGCATTCCTTGGAAAAATGCTATTCAGAAAGAGAAAAGGCATCACTATTAGTGAAATACCGAGCTATAGAGCCCGAATTTTTAGGGCCAAATATAGAAAAGTTAAATAATTGTTTTAAGTAAAAAATAGAATTATTGAAAAAGGTAGTCTAAAACTAGTTTCCATTTCTGTTTCTATTTCTAGTGGCAGCCCCGCACAGCACTGTTAAGTAAAGTATGTTATGATGATATAAAAATAAATGTTTCTTTGTTTGTCTTTGTTCATATAAGTCGCGTTCTCCTATACAATGCATCCCATTGCGACGAATCTTTAGTGTGTTGATGGCTACGCGCCCGCAAAGTTATAAGCGTTCTTATACCATTCATCTGATTACGAAGAAATTGTGGTAAGTTGTGCGCGTGTTCGCGAATGTTTATGACAAAAGGCATTACGACCAGACTGCAACGTATGCTGGGCAGTTAGTTTGAACTAAATAAGAATGAGAGAGAAATAGATTTTATAAAATTTATGTCTATTTAAATAATAGTTATATGAAAAATGTGTGTTAAAATATAATATTATAAAATTGTATGGGAAGGTACTGTTATCTTAAGATACAGGAATAATCCTGGTTTAGGAAGCAGTGCAACAATTGGTTTGTAACCTTTATAAGTTTCAATAAAGATTATTGTTATTATTATTTGGGTTATCTATAAAGTTTTCTCATATGATTGGGCTATATAATTGTAATTATCAATAAAATAGAATAAATAAATAAAAAAATACATAAATATATAAAAACCCAACCAGATGGAAAACCTCGGCAGGGGAGACCAAACGGCCGAGGGTTAGGGGGAAAGGGAAAGAAACCGGCGAACGATGCGGGCGGTATCGAGGAGCACCGCCTTCTGCATTTGAGCTTGGAGCGGTCCGTCACGGAGTCCCAGTCGCCTCAGATGACCCGAGAGGCTGACTGGGATTAACCCGTTCGCAGAAACGATCACAGGAATAATTTTGGCCGGCAGACCACCCCACATGTCGGTCACCTCGTGAGCCAGGTCCAGATATTTTGTCAGCTTATCTGTTTCGGCTTTCACAAGGTTCCCGCCATAAGGAACGGTAATGTCGACCAAAAATATCCTTGACTGTGCCCGATCTATCAGCACAATATTAGGCTTATTCGCAAGAATAGTCCTGTCTGTGATGATGGCCCGGTCCCAGTAGAGCCTGGCACGGTCATTTTCGAGCACGACTTCCGGCAAGTACTTATAATATGGCAGTTTCTAATCCACGAGACCGTATTTCAGAGCGAGGTCCTGGTGTAGAATCCTGGCTACTAGGTAGTGTCTGTGCAAATACTCAGAGTTAGAAAGCGCCGAACAACCGGAGATGATATGCCGAAGTGATTCACCGGGATGGCGACAAGCTCGACAGATGTCGACGGCGCCATCCTTTAGGATGTATTTCGGATAATTGTTGGTCTTAATAACCTGATCCTGTATTGCACAGACAAAACCCGATCTCGGTTTTCCCAAATATTATTATTATTATGTTACATGTAACATCCAGTTCATCCATCTTAGCCGCATATATTTCCTTTCTTATAAATAAAATTAAAGTGTCTTTTCTGTAATATTGAAATAACTGATTTCTATTATGCTCAGGGGTTATTGACATAAACAACCATTTTTGAAATGTTTGTTTGTCTATCTGTCTGTCCGACCTAATATTCGGAATGGCTGAACTGATTGTAATGAAACTTTACTAACACAAAGAAAGTAATACCAGAAAGGCCATATTTTTCCAAAAACCAAAAATGTATTTTTTAACTAAACCGAATAATTGATAAAATAAATGGTATTTGATTACAGTATACATCTTAATTCTAAATAATGCCACATTTATAGATTCTATCCAGACGGGGGGTGGGTCGCTAGTATACCAATAAAGTTACGATTTTAAATGACAGAACATGACTTTAGGCATTCACAAATAGGTACAAAATGTAAAATACCAATATTGGCCAATTTAAATTCACTCTAGGCTAATTTAGATGAATAAAACGACTGAAGGAATCGTTCAAAAACATAAAATCGATGATTAACGTGAACTTAGGAGTTATTCGTTATACAATGATTGCGTTTTTCCAATTTTCTATTAAATACTTTTTATGATATGCTTGCTTATGCTCGATTTCTATCTGCAAGAAACGATTTTTTCTGCTGACTTCCAAAAAGGAGACGGTACTCAATTCGACTGTATGTTTTTTTATATGTGTGTTACCTCATAAATTTTTACTGGGTGAACCGATTTCGATGATTCTTTTTATTTGAAAGCTGATGCTTCTCGTGTGGTCCCATATGAATTTGATCAAGGTCAGACCAATAGTTTTTGAGTTATTCTTAATAACTTGTATTGAAGTCGGCTGCACAAAATTTAAAATTTTAAATTATTCTATTCCGGAGTGCTTTATAATTTATATAAAGTAAATGGTTTTACTAAAACTCGTTAAAAAACTTAAGGCTACTTAAAATGAAACAATAAGTTTTTGAACCAGTATTTTATTTGATAGATTATTTGTGCCCTTTATCCAATGTAAAACGGATAGTAAGAGGAAATGAATCGTTTTTTTTTAAATTTAGGAGCCTATATTGTGTTGAGCACAGATCTTCTCTCATGATCAAAAAGAAAATGGAATAAGAAGGCTAAATGTTGTACAGTACATTTTTTGTTTTTTCACATTTTTCTTCATCGCCAACACGTTGTAAATTAGTATTTAGTGGTGCCGCAATTGGCATTGAAATGAACTGCTCTTTAACTATCTCTTGAATCCTTAGTAGCAGAAGAAAATAAGGTAAACGAGCATTTACCAGAGGAACTGCACGTGGGTTCTTGGACCATTTATGCTGACTGCTGTTTAATACAATATCCAGTTGTGGTCGTGTGGTCAGAATATTACTAACAGAAACAGAAACAGAAACTTTTTTATTCAATATAGAATATAAATAATACTTATTGAAAGTTACTCTTTTGTTCAATTACCACTGGTTTGGAAAAAAAACCTCTGTCCTGGGAAGAACCAGCAAGAAACCCAGCGGGACTTTTTAAAAAAAATAATAGCTTACAATCTTGTATGTTACACAAATTAACAACACACCAAATTAGGAATAGCTTGGTAGCGATCACCTCATTTAAGAGACTCTACTAACTAAAAGAACACATAGTGGTGGATTGCCAACCATCGAATAATGTGTATGAAATTTAGAAAAGTGGAGCAGAGTGCAATTGTGGTATTTTTTATAACAATACTAGCAACTCGACCCGGCTTCACCGGGATAGGATATATTAATGTCGCGGTATTTAGATTTAAGACATTGAAAGACCAATTCAATTTTCAATTTTTTTCAAAAATTAAATCGTCAATTTTTCGAATATAATTTAGCCTAGATCTCTCCTGGCATTGCTCTATATCTGTTTGTTATTTTTTTATAGAATAAGGGTGACAAACAAGCACACAGTCCACCTGATGGTAAGTGGTTGCTGTGGCCCATAGACATCTACATCTATCTTCGTTTGCGAATTAAAATGCAGATGCGTTGTCAGGCGTGAGGACTAAGATGGAATGCCTCTTTTCCAGTAAAAAGGGTCTCCGGTTCTCTGCACTCACCATACGAAACACAGCAGCATTAAGCTACTATTTTACGCTGATATTCTCTGAGAGTGTGGTCCTTCCCCGGTCGAGCCGACCTATTCGTGCTACAACTTTATTATTAATATAACTACAGCATGGCTCTACCACGTAAAAAAGTTAGTAAAGTTTTATCACAATCGGTTCAGTCATTCCGAAGGTTACACTGAGAAAAAATAATTTTAAAATGGTTGTTTATGTCTTAATAGCATGCTAATAACCACCTGAGCTTAATGGAAGTCAGTTATTTCAATATTACAAACTTCGTCCTTGCTAGAAATTGCTTTTCTAGCAAGGACGTTTAGCTTCTTGTGTAATTATGTCAAAATAATTATTATAACGTGTCATGCATTATTTCTTCCCGGCCGCTAGTCATAAAATTGCGTGCATGTAACACGAAAGCGCCGTCTGACATGAGACAAATATTTTAATCAGGATAATTAGATGTATAAAAGCTTTACATCATCGTAAAAACACCTAGTCAGACTTTTATAAGCCAATATTAGGAGCTTTAGATTTTTAATTAACATTTGAATACAGTCGACATGCTTAGATTTTTTGCACAATAATTCTTATCTATACAAATAAATAAAATTGGAGTGTCTCTTTTTTTAATGTCAAAATTACAGCTTTTTACTAAATGCATATGAAGGTATATACGGTACTAATAACAAAAATACAATTTTTAAAGTTTTTGTCTATCTATCTGTCTGTCTGTCCGTCTGTCTGTCTGTTTGTTCCGGCTAATATCCGAAGCGCCTGAACCGATTTTGACGGGATTTTCACTGGTAGATAGCTGATGTCACAAGGAGTAACTTAAGCTACTTTTATTTTAGTCAAAGAAAAAGGGTAACGAGCAAAAAAATTAAAACCCCAAATAACACGCGGGCGAATTCGCGAAGAACAGCCAGTTTCAAAATAAATTTATTATAATTAAAATTTAAAATAAGATTACTTAATTTTTTTTATAGGATAAGGATGACAAACGAGCACACAGTCCACCTGATGGTAAGTGGTTGCTGTGGCCCATAGACATCTACATTTATCCTCGATTACGAATCAAAATGTAGATGCGCTGTCACCCGTGAGGACTAAGATGGAATGCCTCTTCTCCAGTAAAAAGGGTCTCCGGTTCTCTACACTCACCATACGAAACACAGCAGCATTATGTTGCTATTTTGCGCTGGTATTCTGTGAGAGCGTGGTCCTTCCCCGGTCGAGCCGACCCATTCGTGTTATAACTATACCAGAAATATAGCTGAAGCATGGCTCTACCACGTAAAGAAATTTCTTAATTTTTTAAAAATTAAAAAAGAAATTAAATATGTTACGGACAGCGAGAGACCCGCCGCCCCGTCGCCCCTTCGTTCCCCGTTACGTCCCGCGCACCCCGCACGCCGGCGCTGATCACGCGATATCGGGCAACCAATCAGCGCGCGTGCGGCGAAAATTGCCATCGGGCGGCTAACCCGACGAAATGAAGCGCTCTTCTCGGAAATATAAGAAGGGCGCCTCGGACGGTCGTTGTTCATTCGGGTTCATTCGGTTTCATTCGGAAGCGGCACTCGAGAAGACAAGGAAGAATCAAGACAGAAGACTCCATACTGAAGACCTCCCTTTTGTATAGTGATTAGTTAATAGTGCCGAACCTTTGTAAATAGTGAATATAGTATAATTAAAAGTACCATCTTTTCTTCGAGCAGTCCCCTAGTATAGCTAACCTCACACCGCCAGTTAAAATACCAAATACAGTCCGCTACTCTCCATCCATTTTATCTTGGTCCATCGTCGCCGGATAGCAGCCAGAAGAAGGAAGAAAGAAGAAAGAAGTAAGAAGAAACAAGAAAGAAGGCAGTTATACAAGAAAGAACGTAATTATAGAAGAAGGAACATAATTACAGAAGAGAGAAGATTATTATAGAAGATCTTCAAGGAAGAAAGAAGTTCGTCGACGAAGAGAGAAGATCGTCGGTACTAATTTCTTCCCTGTTTCTTGTTACGCCTACGTCATACGCGTCTATTGTCTGTTTCCAGACAATTTCTTGTTTCTTAACCGCGTTTACGCGGCCAGTGGTCACTCCCTAACGGTGCCAAACTGTGACCATCTGGTAACGCCCTTGTGGCGGGAACGACATCCATACGTGTGTCTTTTTAAAGACTGTACGTACGTCTTTTTGAAGACGACCGGAGGTCGCAACGTGGGACCATGAGGAAGACACGAAACCAGAAGACACGGAACGATGATGACACGCCGGTAGGAATGCGCATATTCGAAGAAGCACCCGCGTCCCCGTCCGATTATCTCGCGATGGCACAAGCGCCCTCCGCCGCGCCCGCGCTCCAGGCCCCGCCCGCGCCCGCATGTACGCCCGCGCCCGCGCCCCCGCCGCCGCGCCCCGCTATGTCCGTGTCCACGACCGATCGTTTGGGAGAGGTTAGCATTTCCGCGCCGCGTACAGAGACACTCGCCGCGATTATAGAAGATCTTCCGTCTACAGAGATTAGTTCGATAGTACGTACCGTCGCGCCTGTAACAGACGTACATAGGCCCGCGCCCCGCGCCCCGTCGGTTCGCTCCGTTCGTTCAGCCCGGTCGACGGCTAGTGCGATAGCTAAATTAAAGCAAATTGAATATAACGCCGCAGAGGAACTAGCTGCAATTAGGAGGAAGCAATTGCAGTTGGAAGAAGATCTTATTAGGAAGAAGTACGCTAGGGACATCGCGCAACTGCAGGAAGAAACAGATAGGGAAAGTGTCAACGAAGACGAGTTAGTTGAAAATAGGGTACGCGTTGATAGGTGGTTAGAGAACGTAGAGACTGTGCGGGGGGAGTCGCCTTCCCGCCCCTCTCAGCCCGCGCCCCGCATCGAGTTAGAGCAGACCCTACCGAACAGGGTAACCGGTTACGACCACAGTGAAGATGCCCAGGGGAGGACGGAAGCGAATAACGTTCAACCGCGCCGCATAGATTCGGTACAAAGGGAAGATGGAGTCGCCGCAGGAATGAACCAGGTGGATCGTCGTGTACGGGTTACGTCGCCGTCGCGCGTCCAACGCCGCACTCTATCGCCTACACATAGATCGCCACATCGCCACGCGGATCGTAGATCACCGTCGCCGCATAGGGATGTAGGTGCGCATAGGACGCCAGCGCCACAGCGTAGGCTAGAGAGAGATAGGGATAGAGATAGGTCGCTTACTCCGCGAGGAAAGGATAGGGGTATAGAGCGACTAGCGGAAGCTCTGGAGAATATGGTCAGAGTTAGGCCCGCTGCCGCGAAGCAGACGCAGGACTTGCCTATTTTTAACGGTTCGGCCGCGGAATGGCTAGCGTTCAAAGCCGCGATGAAAGAATCCACGCGTCTATATGGATTCACAGATACGGAAAATATGGCAAGGTTAAGAAATTGCTTACGCGGTGAAGCTAGGGAAGTAGTATCGGCACTGCTGTTTACCGCGAAGGATCCAGCAGATATTATGCGAACATTAGAGCAGTGTTTCGGCCGCCCAGAAGTAATTATCGATCGCGCGTTAGAAGAATTGAAACGCCTTCCGCGCCCGGGTCAAACTGCACAGGAGCTAAATGCGTTCGCAATAAAGTTGCAAAATATCGTGTGCATTTTGCAAAACGTCGACGGCAAGGGATATCTGCAAAATCCAATGCTTACTAGGGAGGTAACGAGTAAGTTAAGCCCTCACTTACGGTCGCGTTGGTGTGATTATGCGGAGCACTACGGGAGTGCAGACGAGCCGGACATCGTTACACTGTCCAGGTTCATGATGAGAGAGGCTGATCGTGCGTTGAGTCATGCCTATACTTCCGTAGAGCCGACTAAGGAATCGCCCGTAAGACGAGAGGCGCCGCCGTCGAAGAGGATAGTGACACGCCGCGTAGAGAATAGGGCTCGCGACGTAAAAACGTTCACCGCACAGGAGGACACCGGTAGTGCCTCTTGTATGTGCTGCGGAGGTGAACACGCGATCGCAAAGTGTAGAAAGTTAGCGCAAATGGGTGTGGACGACCGGTGGAATTGGGTAAAAGAAGACGGGGTATGTTTTCTATGTTTAAATAGTAAACACCGACGGTTTAAATGTAAAGCAAAGAAATGCGGCATCGACGGCTGCAACGCCCCCCACCACGCCCTCCTTCACACCCGCAAGACCCGCGCACCTGAGACATCGGCCAAACCAGATGAGACCGTACTCGTCGCGTCTAACGTCGGTAGGAATGCATCCGTATTGTTGAAAGTGTGTCCCATTACGTTACGTGGACCACACGGTAAGGAAATAGACACGTACGCGTTGCTCGACGAAGGTTCGACTATTTCGTTGATCGATGACGACTTAGCGCGTGAGTTAGGAGCGGAAGGACCGGTAAAGCCGCTGAATATTAGGGGAATAAGCAATAGTCAGCGCGAGGCCGATAGCAGGCTAGTCAACATAGGCATACGTGGAAAATCGCGCAGCGAAATGTATAGAATAAATGCGCGTACAGTAACGAATTTACAGATAGGTTCGCAGTCGGTGAATAAAGAGTGTTTACGTCTAAAGCATTTACGCGACCTACCGAGCTCGGTTTGCTATGAGGACGCCAAACCGAGATTATTATTAGGAGCCGACAATTGGCATTTAATAATCACCCGAAACTTGAGGATAGGGCGTCGAAGGCAGCCTATAGCTGCACGTACGCTATTAGGATGGGTGATACAGGGAACCGTGCCGCGATTCACGTGTAGGGAGGACGGTGAAACCGTGTTACACGTCGTAAGCAGTAGCGGACGGATAGATAGGGACATCCGAACGTTCGCGAGTCAAGACGAGGAGATAACAGAACTCCTCAAACGGCAGTACGAGATCGATTCCATCGGTATCTCGCTAAGGAATAGGCCGCGACGGGAAGAGGAACGCGCTGTCGAGATATTCCAGCGCACCGTCAAGAAGGTCGGCGATCAATACCAGGTGGGACTGCCATGGAAGGACGACGACGTGCGGATGCCTCCTAGCTACGAGATGGCTGCTAGAAGACTGCGGACGATCGAGAGAAAGATGGACAAATCGCCGGAATTTCGAGACGCCTATACCGCACAAATAGATAACCTCCTGGCGAAGGGATACGCAAGGGAAGCCGAGGGGACAGAGAGAGAGGACCCTAGGAGCTGGTACCTGCCCCACTTCGCAGTACGAAACCCGAACAAGCCTGGGAAGACGAGAGTGGTTTTCGACGCGGCAGCGCGTGCGTCCGGTAAATGTTTGAACGATTATTTGCTTGACGGCCCCGACTTGTTACGGAACCTACCGGGCATACTGTTCAGATTTAGGGAGAACGAAATAGCCGTGTCAGCGGACATTAGGGAAATGTTTTTACGCGTTAAGATTGACCGTCGCGACCAACCCGCGCAATTATTTCTGTGGCGAGGTAACGAGCGATCCAGCCCACCGCGGGAATACGTTATGACTTCAAAGATTTTCGGTGCGAGGAGCTCGCCGTTTCTCGCACATAGCGTTAGGGATCATAACGCGCGCGCACACGCTGAGACACATCCGTTGGCACTTAACGCTATCGTACGTAGTCACTACATGGATGACTACCTAGACAGTTATGCTACGGTAGAGGAAGCGGTAAACACTGCGAGGCAGGTTACGGAAGTCCACCAGCAGGCAGGCTTCACCTTAGCGGGCTGGAATTCGAACCACGCAGCCCTACTAGAGGACAAGCCGGAGGAATTATTAGCGAGCAAGCCTAAGGAGGCAGGCTTGAGACAAGACAGCCCAGGCAGAACCCTAGGGCTATTATGGATGGCCGATGAAGACGCCTTAACGTTTAACACATCCATGAACCGGGTACCGAACGAGGTGAAGACGCTGCAGAGGCCACCGACCAAGAGAGAGGCGTTGAGTGCAGTCATGTCGGTCTTCGACCCGCTTGGACTGCTGAGCTACCTCACCATCACCGCCAAGATCCTGCTGCAAGACTTGTGGCGGATGAAGAAGGTCGGATGGGACGACGAACTACCCGAGGAGGCAGCTGAGGAATTCCAGAGGTGGCTGCGAGTCGTCGAGGAAGTATCACGACTGCGGCTGCCTAGGTGCTATGCTCCTACGGGGGGAGTGGTAGAGCGTCAGCTCCACGTGTTCAGCGACGCAAGCGAACGTGCGTACGCATCCGCGGCGTATTGGCGATTACGATACCGCGACGGAACGGTTAAGGTACGATTAGTGGCGGCCAAGGCGAAAGTCGCCCCGATAAAGGCGCAAAGCATACCACGGTTAGAATTGCAGGCGAATCTGATAGGCGCGCGACTCGCGGAATTCGTGCAAGGCGAGCACAGAGTGGTAGCCGATAGGGTAGTTTATTGGACAGACTCCACTACGGCGCTCCATTGGATTCAAAACGATACGGCGCGTTACACCCCATACGTAGCACATAGATTAGGGGAGATATCGGAGAAGACGTCACCCGAGCAATGTAGGTGGATACCGACCGCAGACAACATCGCGGATCAGGCAACGCGCATTAATTATACGTACAAGGAAGAGAGCGACAAATGGTTTACGGGACCGCCATTTCTGTATGAAGAGGAAGATCGATGGCCTCGACGACGGGAAGAGAAGGCAGGGAATGAAGATGACGAGCTGGAGGAAGTCGTGGCGCACCAGAGCGACACCAGGAGCGCTCCACACCTGCCAGACATCGAGAGATTCTCTTCTTACGAGAGATTGGTCAGGGCCACCGCTCGGATATTACAGTTCGTCGATGCCATGAGAGGAAAGGCGCACGGACTAACATTGGACCACATCCACAAAGCAGAGCGGATGTGGATAGAGCGAAGTCAACAAGAGAGTTTTGCTGAAGACATCAGTCGACTGCAGAAAGGAAGGAACTTGGCAACCGGCAGCGCGTTAAGGAAGCTCGACCCCATATTCGAAGATGGCGTACTGCGAGCTAGAGGACGGATTGACGCAGCCAATGTGGACAGCCAAATGAAGAGGCCCATCATCCTGAACGGACGCCACCAGTTTGTAAAGCTGCTTGTGGAGAAGGCGCATAAGGAAGCAAGCCACGCCAACAGGGAACGGGTAGTGAACGACCTACGCACAAGATATCACATACTTCGACTACGACCGACCGTACGAGAAGTGGAGCGGAGATGTCTGCGGTGCAGGGTACGCAAGGCGACACCTCGGCCAGCGGTTATCGGAGATCTACCACCTGAACGGTTAGGGGCATTCGCGCGACCATTCACCTACACCGGAATCGACTATTTCGGGCCTATAACGGTAACAATAGGACGTAGGCATGAAAAACGGTGGATAGCGTTATTCACTTGTTTGACGACGCGCGCGGTACATTTAGAGATAGTTTATTCCCTAACGACGGACTCGGCGATATCGGCATTGCGGCGCATGGCGGCTAGGCGTGGGTGGCCACGGGTCATCTACTCGGATAACGGGACAAACTTTCATGGGGCGGACACCGAATTACGACGGGCGATGGAAGAGTGGGCACCCCTGCTGAAGGACTACGCGTTGACTCGGCGGACGGATTGGAAGTTCATCGCGCCGGGTGCGCCGAACCAGGGAGGCGCATGGGAGCGTCTCGTGCGCTCGGTGAAGACCGCGCTCGAAGCCACACTCAATCAGAAGAGCCCACGGGAGGAGACATTAGCGACGCTCCTCACAGAAGCCGAAAACACCGTTAACTCTCGACCGTTGACGCACGTACCGGTCGACATCGACGAAGAAGAGGCATTGACACCCAACCACTTCTTGCTGCTGGGACCATCGAGCCTTCCAGTGACCGCGCCGTGCACGCCTAATGATCGTCGGGCGTGGAGAGCGGCGCAGGGACTTGCCGACGAGTACTGGAAGCGCTGGGTGAAGGAGTACCTGCCGACGCTGGTTGCGCGCGGAGACTCAAGGGACGTGCAGCAGCGCCCGGTACAAGAAGGAGACCTCGTCGTGGTGGCAGACGGAACCATGCCGCGGAACGTGTGGCCAAGAGGAGTTATAACGAGGACCTTTCCCGGACCAGACGGCGTGGTACGGAACGTTGAAGTGAGGACCAGGGGCGGACTGCTGCGGCGGCCGGTCAGGAGGATCGCCGTCCTCCCGAGTGCAGCCTAGGCTCGCAAGGCTACGCCGGGGGGAGAATGTTACGGACAGCGAGAGACCCGCCGCCCCGTCGCCCCTTCGTTCCCCGTTACGTCCCGCGCACCCCGCACGCCGGCGCTGATCACGCGATATCGGGCAACCAATCAGCGCGCGTGCGGCGAAAATTGCCATCGGGCGGCTAACCCGACGAAATGAAGCGCTCTTCTCGGAAATATAAGAAGGGCGCCTCGGACGGTCGTTGTTCATTCGGGTTCATTCGGTTTCATTCGGAAGCGGCACTCGAGAAGACAAGGAAGAATCAAGACAGAAGACTCCATACTGAAGACCTCCCTTTTGTATAGTGATTAGTTAATAGTGCCGAACCTTTGTAAATAGTGAATATAGTATAATTAAAAGTACCGTCTTTTCTTCGAGCAGTCCCCTAGTATAGCTAACCTCACACCGCCAGTTAAAATACCAAATACAGTCCGCTACTCTCCATCCATTTTAAAATAATTATTTCTTACATTTACGCGCATACTATACAATTAATAAAAAAAGTTTTTTAAATGAAACGCGATAAAATCGGTAAATTAGTTTTATTCGGGATTATTTTTAATTCTGTTAACTTTATTTCTAAAGTTAAAAAAGTAGCTGCTCTTAAATCTACGAATAAAATCCTTAAGACTTTTTTTGAAGTTTTCAAATCATTAGTTTATTTCTTATTTTTCACATTAAACACTCGTTATGAGAACATTTTTAACTTATTAGTAGTATTTATAATAGTAACAGAAAAAAGTTCATGTACTATCTGAAGAAATTAAATATATTCCCTTGCACACTTCTTGTACTTGCCAAGTTTTCAAGGTCAAGGTAAGTAAATGTTACGGTAAAATACTTGAAGCGATAAAGGCCAATTGGCCATTGACTGATTGACAGTGATGTGCAGTATAATGATGTGATGATAATACATGTAACATTTCAGGACGTGACAACTTAATTGGGAAAGCGATATTTTTTTGTGAGAACTGTGAGGTACATTTGCGCAAATCTTTATTTTGACAGAAACAGAAACTTTACGCTCATTTGTAGACGATAGTATTTGTAAATCATTCGATTTTTTAAACTTATGAATTTATGATATAACCCATAAGTTATAAATGGATGGAGTTAAAGAATGGACGTTTTAAAAAATAAACACAATAAACATCAAATAAAATTTTCGTTTGGTCTTAATTATACTGCTTGCTCAATCTCATACTCTACCTTATTAGGATACTCGTATTTCTATTCTCATTATCAACAATCAATAATATTACTAATAAGCAAACGCAAAAAATTAATAATCATTAAAAATGTCAATTAATGTTTTGCTTAATATCAACACACTAAGTTGAAATTATGAAAAATACTGAGTAGTAATAATTTTATTCAGGCCCGACAACGCAGTAAAAATAATATAGATTTCTCTTTTCATTTTCTTCACTTTTAATAAAGATGAATGGATTGACGACTCATTTGGTAAAATCAGTCTAATGGGCTGCTACAGTGAAACATCGATACAAACATACAATGTCTAGTGCAGAACACTTTGTTTAAATAGTTGTTATCGGTTAAAAATATGTGACATGTTGTATATGAAAGTGACAACCCTTGGTTGTAACAAAACATGGTAAAGTAACCGTCAAATCGTGGCATCACTAGTATGGTAACTTTTCCAAGTTAGCTTTATTGATAAATGTTAAGACCAACATGTTAAAAATGATATATGACATTTGATAACAATTAATATTAATATACATTCAGTATTTCAAACAAAAAGATACTTAAGTTCTGGAGCACTGAACAAAGAGGTTATTTCGCAGGCACAATTCCGCGGTAAAATAAAATGCCAAAATTAACACTCATGTTGCCATATCGAAAGCAAAGCTGTCAATTAGTTATTGTATTTTCATTCAAAACGTTACGTTTTCCATGTTAATCGTAATTTTATACCAGTACACCTCTGATGGCAAAGTTAACATCCACTGATAAAGTTGCCAGACGTGACTGTAGATCATTATTTATATATTTGAACTTAAGTTTAAAATTTGGCTACTGCGCTACTGAGCTACTATACTAGCGAACCTCGCCGGCTTCGTACGGCTGATTTCTGGAGTTCGACAAATTCGCCACCTACCGGGTCCAACTATGAATCTAAAACATCAAAATCGGTCCAGCCAAATTCGAGTTTTTGAGAGACGAACAACCAGACAACGGCCATCAATTGATTTTTATATTTTATGGTGTGGCATAAAACTGATAAATGAAACTTGCATCCATTGTTCCGATATTGATTATCAAAAACAATAGGTGTATCGTACTTGTTAAATTACATGCAACCGGTATAGGTACCCACTGGTTACGGCGGTACAACAATTGGCCACTTTCCCAACCCACATGCACGTCAAGGTAACCATCGATCACAACAATACAATAGCTATACTTATACGAGTAAATAGCGGGAGTTTTGATGTGTCTGTGGGTTCAAAAAACTAAATAATCGATTTTAACAAAACATACACAAGTAGATTTCTTGCTAGAAGAATCGCAGCATCATATGATTTTTAATATAGTTGTTTGCACTTTGCACCCATATTATCTTCTCATTTTAGCTTGGAGGTAGACTGGTAGAGAATACCTTGTTGCATTAAGACACTTTTGTAATTTGTGTGCAAATACAATTCAAATGCATGATAAAGCATTTTGATCCTTTATTGAGGATAGGTGTGCTCGCTTGTCACCCTTATTCTATGTGAAAAATTATGCGTCGCTGATGGACGTGCTGAAGGGGAATGAATAGTAAAAAGGTTAAAGTGAGAGAAAACTTGCCAACTGATTCTCCTAAACCCAATGCACTGCACGAGGTGAATCCTGCAGACAGAGAGACGAGGCTCTGGTGACTATAAGTGATAGAATATCCATCTAAATATACCGCAGTCAAACCAAGATTCTCCGCGCACCAACCAACCTGTCTAACGCGTTGAGTGTAGATGGACAAAAACACTCACGCCCGTCATCCAGATAGGTGATAGGCAGAGACTACAGATTTCCATTTGGTACGATGCTCCACCTCTTCCTCCTCCTTTACATTCTACATATCTACCTACGCATACTTGAACGGCGATTAAGGATATTCTTAATTTGGTCCATTTTTAATGAGTAAAACTTACAATTAATGTATTTTGTTTAAAGTTGGGCCTTGACTACCGTATTCATTTTGTTTAGTGTGAATTGTTACTGCAAACTGAAAATGCCAGATCTAAATGCCACTGAATTTGTTGGGACTTTAATTGAAACTGGGCACACCTGCAAACATGTGGTCCAAATATTACGAGTATCAAAATATGTGGTACATCGAGGCAGACCGGACAGTATAAGAGAACCATAAGATATGGACAAAGACGGAAAACGAACCTTAACTTCTTCTGAGGTAAGAACATCAAGCACAAAAACTGTGAGAAAAATACTGAAAATTCACCCTTGCCTGCCAGAGGCCTGCTTCTTGCCATATGCCATCGAGTAGCACGAATTAATTTTGCTCGAAATCATGAAAATTGGAATGACAAAGCTCGGAATCAGGTTCTATTCACAGATGAGTCCAGATTTTGAATGCCTGAAGCCAGATGATGGAAGGATTAAAGTGTGAAAACGCTGGGGAAAGAGATACGCTCAGTGTAATATCATTGGAAATAAACTTAAGTCTCTCCAGTAAACTTAATGATATTTTGTTTTATACACACATTTTTTGCGTATTTCTAAATTTGTCCCTGAGTGTATCACTTTTTATTTTCTTCATTTCTTCTCCATATAAACTGTAACTGCGCCAAATCTCACACACCTTAGTGCCCGTATTATGCTTAAAGAGGGATACAGTTTTTCCTACACATATTAATATATATGTATTCATATATGTATAGTTTTAATAGGAATGTTTGTTTTGACAGTTTTTAAAAGTAAGTGGAACAACAATAATTTTAAATATTGTTAAAATCTGGTAGGAGAAAACAATAACAAAATAGGAGATTAGTTTTGTAGTCAACAAAATTATTATAAAACTAACAGTTTTTAGCATATTATAAAGATTTAAAGCATTATTTTGTACACTTAATAATATTTTTATTTTGTGACATGAGCCGTCGTGAAGTGGTGGTGTAAAACACTCTACCATCCCTTATAATCCTGTGGATATTCTCATATCATCGTAAGAGGCGAAAGAGGGAAATGATACAGGAGATGTACAGCAGCATCTTCATGCTATATATAAGCATAAAATAATAAAAGCTGCCAAGAAATCTATGGGGTTTAGTAAGTTAATAGGCTTAACGGAGACATTGATTGTATCATAATATCGCCATGACACATGACGGACAGCGAGAGGTGTTATAAAAATACGTCACATTGTTATTATTGTCTCTCGTCAACATGTCAATATTCGAATTTTATATTATGAAAAAAAAAACTGCAGTTGTCAGGTACTATAGTAAACATTTTACAAAGTTATAAGCGTTCTTATACCATTCATCCGATTACAAAGATTATGATAAGTTGTGCGCGTGTTCGCGAATGTTTATGACAAAAGGCATTACCACTAGACTGCAACGTATGCTGGGCAGTTAGTTTGAAATACATAAGAATGAGAGAGAAATAGATTTTATAAAATTTATGTCTATTTAAATAATAGTTATATGAAAAATGTGTGTTAAACTTTAATATTGTAAAATTGTATGGGAAGGTACTGTTATCCTAAGGTACAGGAATAATCCTGGTTTAGGAAGCAGTGCAACAATTGGTTTGTAATCTTAATAAGTTTCAATAAAGATTATTGTTATTATTATTTGGGTTATCTATAAAGTTTTCTCATATGATTGGGCTATATAATTGTAATTATCAATAAAATAGAATAAATAAATAAAAAAATACATAAATATATAAAAACCCAACCAGATGGAAAACCTCGGCAGGGGAGACCAAACGGCCGAGGGTTAGGGGGAAAGGGAAAGAAACCGGCGAACGATGCGGGCGGTATCGAGGAGCACCGCCTTCTGCATTTGAGCTTGGAGCGGTCCGTCACGGAGTCCCAGTCGCCTCAGATGACCCGAGAGGCTGACTGGGATTAACCCGTTCGCAGAAACGATCACAGGAATAATTTTGGCCGGCAGACCACCCCACATGTCGGTCACCTCGTGAGCCAGGTCCAGATATTTTGTCAGCTTATCTGTTTCGGCTTTCACAAGGTTCCCGCCATAAGGAACGGTAATGTCGACCAAAAATATCCTTGACTGTGCCCGATCTATCAGCACAATATTAGGCTTATTCGCAAGAATAGTCCTGTCTGTGATGATGGCCCGGTCCCAGTAGAGCCTGGCACGGTCATTTTCGAGCACGACTTCCGGCAAGTACTTATAATATGGCAGTTTCTAATCCACGAGACCGTATTTCAGAGCGAGGTCCTGGTGTAGAATCCTGGCTACTAGGTAGTGTCTGTGCAAATACTCAGAGTTAGAAAGCGCCGAACAACCGGAGATGATATGCCGAAGTGATTCACCGGGATGGCGACAAGCTCGACAGATGTCGACGGCGCCATCCTTTAGGATGTATTTCGGATAATTGTTGGTCTTAATAACCTGATCCTGTATTGCACAGACAAAACCCGATCTCGGTTTTCCCAAATATTATTATTATTATGTTACATGTAACATCCAGTTCATCCATCTTAGCCGCATATATTTCCTTTCTTATAAATAAAATTAAAGTGTCTTTTCTGTAATATTGAAATAACTGATTTCTATTATGCTCAGGGGTTATTGACATAAACAACCATTTTTGAAATGTTTGTTTGTCTATCTGTCTGTCCGACCTAATTTTCGGAATGGCTGAACTGATTGTAATGAAACTTTACTAACACAAAGAAAGTAATACCAGAAAGGATCTAGGCCATATTTTTCCAAAAACTTAAATGTATTTTTTAACTAAACCGAATAATTGATAAAATAAATGGTATTTGATTACAGTATACATCTTAATTCTAAATAATGCCACATTTATAGATTCTATCCAGACGGGGGGTGGGTCGCTAGTATACCAATAAAGTTACAATTTTAAATGACAGAACATGACCTTAGGCATTCACAAATAGGTACAAAATGTAAAATACCAATATTGGCCCATTTAAATTCACTCTAGGCTAATTTAGATGTATAAAACGATTGAAGGAATCGTTCAAAGACATAAAATCGATAATTAACGTGAACTTAGGAATTATTCGTTATACAATAATTGCGTTTTTCCTATTTTCTATTAAATACTTTTTATGATATGCCTGCTTATACTCGATTTCTATCTGCAAGAAACGATGTTTTTCTGCTGACTTCCAAAAAGGTACTCAATTCGACTGTATGTTTTTTTTTAATGTGTGTTACCTCATAAATTTTTACTGGGTGAACCGATTTCGATGATTCTTTTTATTTGAAAGCTGATGCTTCTTGTGTGAACTTAAAATGAAACAATAAGTTTTTGAACCAGTATTTTGTTTGAGAGATTATTTTTACACTTTATCCAATGTAGAACGGATAGTAAGAGGAAACGAATCGTTTTTTTTAAATGTAGGAGCCTATATTGTGTTGAACACAGATCTTCTCTCATTGTCAAGAAGAAAATGGTTTAAGAAGACTAAATGTTGTACAGTACATTTTTTGTTTTTCCACATTTTTCTTCATTGCCAACACGTTGTAAATTAGTATTTAGTGGTGCCGCAATTGGCATTGAAATGAACTGCTCTTTAACTATCTCTTGAATCCTTAGCAGCAGAAGAAAATAAGGTAAACAAGTATTTACCAGAGGAACTGCACGTGGGTTCTTGGACCATTTATGCTGACTGCTGTTTAATATGATATCCAGTTGTGGTCGTGTGGTCAGAATATTACTAACAGAAACAGAAACAGAAACTTTTTTATTCAATATAGCTTATAAATAATACTTATTGAAAGTTACTCTTTTGTTCAATTACCACTGGTTCGAAAAAAAAACCTCTGTCCTGGGAAGAACCAGCAAGAAACCCAGCGGGACTTTTTTTAAAAATAATAGCTTACGAGTACAATCTTGTATGTTACACAAATTAACAACACATCAAATTAGAAATAGCTTGGTAGCGATCACCTCATTTAAGAGACTCTACTAACTAAAAGAACACAGTGGTGGATTGCCAACCATCGAATAATGTGTATGAAATTTAGAAAAGTGGGGCAGTGTGCAATTGTGGTATTTTTTATAACAATACTAGCAACCCGACGCGGCTAAACCTATAGGATATATTAATGACGCGGTATTTAGATTTAAGACATTGAAAGACCAATTCAATTTTTTTCAAAAATTAAATCGTCAATTTTTCGAATATAATATAGCCTAGATCTCTCCTGGCATTGCTCTATATCTGTTAGTTATTTTTTTATAGAATAAGTGTGACAAACGAGCACACAGACCACCTGATGGTAAGTGGTTGCTGTGGCCCATAGACATCTACATCTATCTTCGTTTGCGAATTAAAATGCAGATGCGTTGTCAGCCGTGAGAACTAAGATGGAATGCCTCTTTTCCAGTAAAAATATAACTGCAGCATGGCTCTACCACGTAAAAAAGTTAGTAAAGTTTTATCACAATCGGTTCAGTCATTCCGAAGGTTACACTGAGAAAAAATAATTTTAAAATGGTTGTTTATGTCTTAATAGCATGCTAATAACCTGAGCTTAATGGAAGTCAGTTATTTCAATATTACAAACTTCGTCCTTGCTAGAAATTGCTTTTCTAGCAAGGACGTTTAGCTGTGCGTAGTCTTGTGTAATTATGTCAAAATAATTATTATAACGTGTCATGCATTATTTCTTCCCGGCCGCTAGTCATAAAATTGCGTGCATGTAACACGAAAGCGCCGTCTGACATGAGACAAATATTTTAATCAGGATAATTAGATGTATAAAAGCTTTACATCATCGTAAAAACACCTAGTCAGACTTTTATAAGCGAATATTAGGAGCTTTAGATTTTTAATTAACATTTGAATACAGTCGACATGCTTAGATTTTTTGCACAATAATTCTTATCTATACAAATAAATAAAATTGGAGTGTCTCTTTGTAATGTCAAAATTACAACTTTTTACTAAATGCATATGAAGGTATATACGGTCTTAAAAACAAAAATACAATTTTTAAAATTTTTGTCTATCTGTCTGTCTGTCTGTCCATCTGTCTGTCTGTTTGTTCCGGCTAATCTCCGAAACGGCTGAACCGATTTTGACGGGATTTTCACTGGTAGATAGCTGATGTCACAAGGAGTAACTTAAGCTACTTTTATTTTAGACAAAGAATTAGGGTAACGAGCAAAAAAATTAAAACCCCAAATAACACGCGGGCGAACAGCTAGTTACAAAATAAATTTATTATAATTAAAATTTAAAATAAGCTTACTTAAATAATTATTTCTTTTTATTACATTTAAGCGCATACTATACAATAAATAAAAAAAGTTTTTTAAATGAGACGCGATAAAATCGGTAAATTAGTTTTATTCAGGATTATTTTTAATTCTGTTAACTTTATTACTAAAGTTAAAAAAGTAGCTGCTCTTAAATCTACGAATAAAATCCTTAAGACTTTTTTTGAAGTTTCAAATCATTAGTTTATTTCTTATTTTTCAAATTAAACACTCGTTATGAGAACATTTTTAACTTATTAGTAGTATTTATTAGTAAAAGAAAAAAGTTCATGTACTATCTGAAGAAATTAAATATATTCCCTTGCACACTTCTTGTACTTGCCAAGTTTTCAAGGTCAAGGTAAGTAAATGTTACGGTAAAATACTTGAAGCGATAAAGGTCAATTGGCCATTGACTGATTGACAGTGATGTGCAGTATAATGATGTGATGATAATACATGTAACATTTCAGGACGTGACAACTTAATTGGGAAAGCGATATTTTTTTGTGAGAACTGTGAGGGTCATTTGCGCAATTCTTTATTTTGACAGAAACAGAAACTTTACGCTGGCTTGTAGACGATAGTATTTGTAAATCATTCGATTTTTTAAACTTATGAATTTATGATAACCCATAAGTTATAAATGGATGGAGTTAAAGAATGGACGTTTTAAAAAATAAACACAATAAACATGAAATAAAATTTTCGTTTGGTCTTAATTTTACTGCTTGCTCAATCTCATACTCTACCTTATTAGGATACTCGTATTTCTATTCTCATTATCAAAAATCAATAATATAACTAATAAGCAAACGCAAAACATTAATAATCATTAAAAATGACAATTAATGTTTTGCATAATATCAACACACTAAGTTGAAATTATGAAAAATACTGAGTAGTAATAATATTATTAATGCCCGACAACAGACAACGCAGTAACAATAATACAGATTTCTCTTTTCATTTCCTTCACTTTTAATAAAGATTGACGACTCATTTGGTAAAATCGGTCTAATGGGCTGCTACAGTGAAACATCGATACAAACATACAATGTCTAGTGCAGAACACTTTGTTTAAATAGTTGTTATCGGTTCGAAATATAGGTTGAAAGTGACAACCCTTGGTTGTAACAAAACATGGTAAAGTAACCGTCACATCGTGGCATCACTAGTATGGTAACTTTGCCAAGTTAGCTTTATTGATAAATGTTAAGACCAACATGTTAAAAACGATATATGACATTTGATAACAATTAATATTAATATACATTCAGTATTTAAAACAAAAAAAAATTTAAGTTCTGGAGCACTGAACAAAGAGGTTATTTCGCAGGCACAATTCCGAGGTAAAATAAAATGCCAAAATTAACACTCATGTTGCCATATCGAAAGCAAAGCTGTCAATTAGTTATTGTATTTTCATTCAAAACATGGTTTATCTCAAAAAACGTTACGTTTTCCATGTTAATCGTAATTTTATACCAGTACACCTCTGATGGCAAAGTTAACATCCACTGATAAATTTGCCAGACGTGACTGTATATCATTATTTATATATTTGAACTTAAGTTTAAAATTTGGCTACTGTTTGAAAAATAACCCTGTATAAAGTATACTAGCGACCCTCTCCGGCTTCGTACGGGTGATTTCTGGAGTTCGACAAAATCGCCACCTACCGGGTCCAACTGTAAATCTAAAACATCAGAATCAGTCCAGCCAAATTCCAGTTTTTGAGAAACGAACAACCAGACAACGGCCATCAATTGATTTTTATATTTTATGGTGTGGCATAAAACTGATAAATGAAACTTGCATCCATTGTTCCTATATTGATTATCAAAAACAATAGGTGTATCGTACTTGTTAAATTACATGCAACCGGTATATGTACCCACTGGTTACGGCGGTACAACAATTGGCCACTTTCCCAACCCACATGCACGTCAAGGTAACCATCGATCACAACAATACAATAGCTATACTTATACGAGTAAATAGCGGGAGTTTTGATTTGTCTGTGGGTTCAGAAAACTAAATAATCGATTTTAACAAAACATACACAAGTAGATTTCTTGCTAGAAGAATCGCGGCATCATATGATTTTTAATGTAGTTGTTTGCATTTTGCACCCATATTATCTTCTCATCGTAGCTCGGAGGTAGACTGGTAGAGAATACCTTGTTGCATTAAGACACTTTTGTAATTTGTGTGCAAATACAGTCCAAATGCATGATAAAGCATTTTGATCCTTTATTGAGGATAGGTGTGCTCGCTTGTCACCCTTATTCTATGTGAAAAATTATCGTCGTTGATGGACGTGCTGAAGGGGAATGAAAAGTAAAAAGGTTAAAGTGAGAGAAAACTTGCCAGCTGATTTTCCTAAGTCCAATGCACTGCACGAGGTGAATCCTGCAGACAGAGAGACGATGGTCTGGTGACTATAACTGATAGAATATCCATCTAAATATACCGCAGTCAAACCAAGATTCTCCGCGCACCAACCAACCTGTCTAACGCGTTGAGTGTAGGTGGACAAAAACACTCACGCCCGTCATCCAGATAGGTGATAGGCAGAGACTACAGATTTCCATTTGGTACGATGCTCCACCTCTTTCTCCTCCTTTACATTCTACATATCTACCTACACATACTTGAAAGGCGATTAAGGATATTCTTAATTTGGCCCATCTTTAATGGGTAAACTTACAAGTACATAATGCATTTTGTTTAAATTTTTGCCTTGACCGCCTTGTTCATTTTGTTAAGTGTGAATTGTTACTGCAAATAAACTAAAAGTGCCAGATCTAAACGCCACTCAAGTTGCTGGGACTTTAATTGAAACTGGGCACACCTGCAAACATGTGGTCCAAATATTACGAGTATCAAAATATGTGGTACATCGAGGCAGACCGGACAGTATAAGAGAACCATAAGATATGGACAAAGACGGAAAACGAACCTTAACTTCTTCTGAGGTAAGAACATCAAGCACAAAAACTGTGAGAAAAATACTGAAAATTCACCCTTGCCATCGAGTAGCACGAATTAATTTTGCTCGAAATCATGAAAATTGGAATGACAAAGCTCGGAATCAGGTTCTATTCACAAATGAGTCCAGATTTTGAATGCCTGAAGCCAGATGATGGAAGGATTAAAGTGTGAAAACGCTGGGGAAAGAGATACGCTCAGTGTAATATCATTGGAAATAAACTTAAGTCTCCCCAGTAAACTTAATGATATTTTGTTTTATACACACGTTTTTCACGTATTTCTAAATTTGTCCATGAGTGTATCACTTTTTGCTTTCTTCATTTCTTCTCCATATAAACTTTAACCGCGCCAAATCTCACACACCTTAGTGCCCGTATTATGCTTAAAGAGGGATACAGCTTTTCCTACACATATTAATATATATGTATTCATATATGTATAGTTTTAATAGGAATGTTTGTTTTGACAGCTTTTAAAAGTAAGTGGAACAACAACAATTTTAAATATTCTTAAAATTTGGTAGGAGAAAACAATAACAAAATAGAAGACTAGTTTTGTGGTCAACAAAAGCATATTATAAAGATTGAAAGCATTATTTTGTACACTTAATAATATTTTTATTTTGTGACATGAGCCGTCGTGAAGTGGTGGTGTAAAACACTCTACCACCCCATATAATCCTGTGGATATTCTCATATCATCGTAAGAGGCGAAAGAGGAAAATGAATCGGGAGATGTACAGCAGCATCTTCATGCTATATATAAGCATAAAACAATAAAAGCTGCCAAGAAATCTATGGGGTTTAGTAAGTTAATAGGCTTAACGAAGACATTGATTGTATCATAATATCGCCATGACACATGACGGACAGCGAGAAGTGTTATAAAAATACGTAACATTGTTATTATTGTCTCTCGTCAACATGTCAATATTCAAATTTTATATTAAGAAAAAAAAAACTGCAGTTGTCAGGTACTATAGTAAATATTTTAGACAAAGGTATATATTATTTTGTATTTTATCGAGAGAAAATCACCAGAAATGATGACTTGGAAAAGCGCCAAACTGCATTAAATACGGGCGTTCGCGATACTGTGGACGTCTCGACTTGCATCAGAGATATATGTGTTTCGGTAAGATAATAAAAACACATCTCTTGTTACCTATTAAAAACAAAATAGAAGTAACATTAATACAATAGTTTCTTATAAAGTCTTTTCGCTTATCGGTTTTTACAAAAATTGGTTTACCTAATATATCGTACGCTATCAACTTGTTATTTATGTATAGAAAGCTTGAAACATTTAAAACGGTTTTCATTTGCACTGCAATACAATATAATACAATACAATACAACACAATACTATATTTTTATTGTACACCTAAACATGTAGCAAAATATACAAATATTAAAGGAAAACAAAAAGCGGTTTTAATGCTACATAGCAATTTCTTCTAGACAACACGAAAAATAATTAAATATAAGGAGGAAAAAATAAACAGGTAGGAACTCAGAAACCATGAGCCCTTTTGGGTAATTTCCATAAGTTGCATTTGATACCTACGAAACTAAATGCAGTGACGGATTCTCTAGCGCCACCACCACATGGCAAGTAATAGCATTTCAACAAGACACTCCGCTACAGATACTTCTAGGAGATTTCAAGCGTTGCTGATTGATGTACTTGATCCGACCCTTTTCCTAATATATATTAACAATCTATGTTGTATGAAAATCAGAGGTGAACAGATATTTTCTTACGCGGATGACACGGCTGTTGTTTTTAAGGGGCGCAACTGGGATGATGTTCATTTAACAGCAGAGAGAGGTCTCACCGAGATAGCCAGCTGGTTAAATTCTAATCTCTTAACTCTCAATACCACCAAAACTAATTATATAGCATTTTCAAATTATAACAACTCACAACCGGAAACCAACTTTGGAATCAAAATTCATACATGTTCTGAATTCTCAAACTCTGACTGTATTTGTAACAAAATATCAAAAGTAAGCAAAACAAAATATTTAGGAGTAATAATTGACCAGCGTCTATCCTGGCATGCACATCTGGAACTGATGATGACAAGGATAAGAAAACTTATATGGATTTTTAAAACACTTAGACATATCACAGATAAGAACTTACTGAGCCAAATATATGTTTCATTAGCTCAATCCATCTTGACATACTGTATCCCGGTTTGGGGTGGGGCCACTAAAATGAAGTTTCTGGAACTGGAAAGAGTACAGAGATTGTTACTAAAGGTGATGCACTTTAAGCCCTATAGATTCCCTACTAAAGATCTGTACTCTCTATGTGACCACCTTTCAGTCAGGAGGCTGTATATCCTTAACTCTGTCTTAAGATTACACAAGACACTGACATACAACCCCAGAAATTGTGACAGTAGAAGAAGACATGCTGTGGCTAAAATAGTTCCTATGAAAACGAGTTTTGCCAGAAGGCAATTTAAAAGTCAGTCTGCTTATCTCTATAACTACATCAATAAACATTTAAATATATATTCAATGACCCAGTACAATGTGAAAAAACACGTTACAGTGTGGTTAAAGACAATAGGGTATGATGAAGCTGAAAATTTATTAAAATAAGTACATCAATGTACACCATGGCATAAAAACTTACAACAAATACTATAACACACAAGCAAACACAAGCAAACACAGGCACACACACACACACACACACACACACACACACACACACACACACACACACACACACACACACACACACACACACACACACACACACACACACACACACACACACATGCACGCGCGCGCACATTTAATCTTTATTATCTTATAAGTATCAACAAAAAATTGTTATGGAAGAGCGGGGTCCCCTAACACAGGTATTGATATACTTAAAAGGAGATCCCAGCCTAGTTAATGTATTTAAATTTAAGATACTGAATAAAGAATTTTGAATTTTGAATTAGAATTTTTTGAATTTTGCTATAGTGTACCAGATTTTCAACCGACTACAAGAAAAGAGGAGATACTCAATTTGACTGTATTTTTGTGTGTTACCTCAGATTTCTAGGTGAACCGATTTTGATGACTCTTTTTTTATTCGAAAGCTGCATCATGTAGTCGTAGTTTTTGATTTATCCTTAATAATGCGTATTTAATTGACTTCGACTAGATTGATGATGTTAACATTTTATTTATATTGTAGTTGTTGTACCAAATATTTAATTTTACCACTTGTTCAGCTAGGATTTGGGAAGTGAGAATTCATTGAAATTAATAAAGAAAAGTAATAAAAATAAAAGAAAAATATAAGTAAGGAAAAATAAAAAAAAAATAAAAAAGAAGAAAAGAATTCGAATATTCTTTTCTATTCTAAATATCATTATGAAAACGAAAACTTGCTTGTCGCTCGTAGCTGAACTTATAGATCTTTTAATATCATCCAAGGACTTGTAGCCGTCTGATTACACAAAATAATTAATGTATCCTATTTTTGCTGTTTCTCGATCTTTGATCTTATAACGCGTATTAAAAAGTAATGGTCTTAGCAAGCGAATGTGTCTAACATTCTCCGTTGCTGTCTGCTTCAAATGATCACATTATTTGGTCACTTTAATTTCAGAAGTTGAAAAAGCAAATACAGCTTAATGCGGTAAAACTAAATATTAAAAATATATGCAACTCTATTTAAGATTTTAATAATAAGTGGCACTATTTAAAGATGAAGCTTTTTAAAAAACATGCTAAAATTATAAGTTTTTCTACATTTCTTATTCACATATCTTCTATTTTCCAAGTAAAAAACAATTTGTGTAATTTTCCATGGTAACATTAGCCTTGACCTTGACATTTGATAAGTAAAATATAATGTGAAAGTTTTATCTTTTTTTTATATTATAGAGTGACTAACGAGCACACAGTACGTGATTTTAAGTGGTTGCTGTTACCCATAGACATCTACATTTATCCTCAATAAAGAATCAAAATGCAGCTGTGTCGTCAACCGTGAGGACTAAAATGGAATGCCTCTTTTCCAGTAAAATGGGTCTCCGGTTCTTTACACTCACCATACGAAACGCAGCAGTATCAAGCTGTCATTTTACGCTGGTATTATGTGAGAGCGTGGTCCTTCCCCGGTCGAGCCGACCCATTCGTGCTACAACTATACTACCAATATAGCTGCAGCATGGCTCTATTGTCGTGTAAAATACACACAAATGTTGTTTTATTTGGCAAAGTAGTGGGAAGCAGTTAGCATAGGCTAAAGGCTGAGTCGCTAGTTTTCAGGAGCCAACAATGTGGCAAAAATACTATTAAAGCCATTAGTGCGCCCTGATAGTAATTGGCACTACTGCAGCCCATCGACAATCCCCCCCCGTACGGGTTCCCGCCTTGTCGTGGAGGGGCGGGGGGGGGGGGGTTAGTAGCCGTGGCTTGGTCAACCGCGGTGAACAAAGAGGAACCTCTTGGCTGGCCCGTGGTGTAGGGCCGGCCTGAGGTGGCAACTCCGAGTGGGCTTGACGAGCTCACTTCGGATGTGTGTCGGTGGGCTGCGGTGAGAGGGGTGTCCGCTCCCCCATACCGCTGCAACCGAGGTGGAGTTGCGGAGGAAGAGGAGAGTTGGTATGCCGATGCGCCAATCGCCCTATCTTCCGAGACTCTAACGGGGCTGCACCGTTGATGAGGTGATGGTGGGGCCGGGGGGGGGGAGGGGTAGTTTCGGTATTGCGAGATGCCGCTCTCTCTACCCTCCGCCGCCAAATCTTGGTTGGCAGCGGAGCCAGAGACCAGATCCGCCGCTGGGGTCGGGAAAGCGGGTGCTCTATATTTCTGGCCCCATGACCTCTGCGTATTAGACTCGTGGGGGTCTGATACGCAGGTGGAGTTGGGGGCCGTAGAAGGGGCGTGCCTTGTGTTACTGGTGCGCCTTTGCATGATGAGAAGGAGAATGGGTAGGAGAGGTCCTCCCCCGAGAAGGGAGACCGGCGCTGGTGGGGTCGCGGATGTGTGCGAAGAAGTTCCCGTGGCCCTGCCAATATGCGGCGAAGGTGGAACACCATGGGGTATTAGTCGGTGCGAGTCTGACAAAACCAGTCCATGCCCCCGCGAGGTGGGTATGCGTAGGCATTACCCCATGTTATAAAAAAACCCAACGACAACTGCATTCAACTCCCAATTTAAAAATCAGTCAAAGTGAAAGTGAAAAAAAAAAGTGTTAATGTCTTGTAATGTTTTAATTTTAAATAATTTTATTTTTAATCAATAAGCAGAAGAAAGTAGAGGGAAGGTTTGTATTTCGATTTAATTTTTATTCGTTGGGTACATATCAAAAACATCTTATAACTAGAGAACCGCCCTGGCTTCGTACGGGTGATTTCTAAATCTCGACAACAACCTCACCTACCGAATCCAATTCTTAATCTAAATCATCCATCATAACTCAAATACACACAAAGAAATTCATCAGAATCGGTCAAGAAAATTTTGAGTTTTAGCCAGAGTAACGGACAGCAATTAATTTTTATATATTGAGATTAAACGTAAAAAAAAAGCGTAAAATTTGTTTTATTCAATGTGTAGGATTCGCGTAAATATAAGAAACCGTTAAACTACATGAGCGTTGTCACCTTTATGAACTAAAATGTGTGTGTTCATAGTGATACAGTGGAGGTGGAGGCACTTCTAATTAATAGATTAAAAATAAATATGTATGGTGGTGGTTCTACATAAATGAGCTTCAATGCAAAAGAGGAAAAGTCCTTACCTAGTCCTAGTTCAATGTCTTATGATTACATTTCCCTGACACTGCATCCTAGCCGACCTCCGATCTTATCTCACAAATGTTACATTAAATGCGCGTGAGCTATGAGTGAATGTCTCTGTATTTTCACATACACTTTTGGATATAATATCTTTTTGTATTCAAAAGATGTTGCTGTGGTCAGAAGCCGACAAATATACTACATACACGTCATCATTATTTATGTAAAAAGTTAAAATGCATTCCGAAACCTTTTCAAATGTACCTAATAAAGAACTTTCCTCAAACAAGTGTCTCATAATGATTTAATTTTAACATTTACCAAGTAATATGTTCGTATAGAACGTCGTAAATTTTATTTTCGGACAAACGTAATCAAGTCGTCTAATACAAAGAAAAAAACAGCAAGTCTAATGATTCGTCCCATTTAATTCATGTTGGAAATGCTTTTATTTATACAAAGACAAATTGCTTTCAAAAGATACTATGTGGTAAATTTTTGAGGCTAAAACAAATGGAGTTTGTGGATTATAATCTCAAGTCGTGCGACATTTTTTTAAGAATGGACGACAAAAACATTATATAAATTCACCCCTAACAAAAATAAATACGGTACATAATACAGTAACGAAACGCCCCAATACAAGCAACGGTTTGAGCAGACATTTTATGGTACGGTCTCATTTGGCGTGAAGTTCGCAGCTGACGGTTTGTCTGAGTTAGTTCACATGCACAATACTCTTTTAAAAGGAGAGGTCTTACATCGTATAAAATGTTGTGGAAGTTTTTGTCGTATATTTTTTTTTTATAGGATAAGGGTGACAAACGAGCACACAGTCCACCTGATGGTAAGTGGTTGCTGTGGCCCATAGACATCTACGTCTATCCTCTATTACAAATCAATATGTAGATGCGTTGTCACCCGTGAGGACTAAGATGGAATGCCTCATTTCCAGTAAAGAGGGCCTCCGGCCACCTGCACTCACCAAGCGAAACGCAGAGGTAAACCTCTACTTCACGCTGGTTTTCTGTGAGGTCGTGGTACCACCCCGGTTCGAGCCGGCCCATCCGTGCGACAGCAAAAGCTGCCGCGTGGCTCTACCACTGTTAAAAATATCTTCTATAGATAAGAACGCAATATTCATTCGACGATTTGTTCTGTTACAAAATAATTAGCTAGTATTTGGTGGTAAGTTACATCGGGTGCTAACTTGACGAATGCTTTGTGAGGAGTAAAACCTGACTCTGATTTGTAGCTTAATTAGTGAACTATTAACCTTGCAACAAAGTTAGTGCGCTTTTACAATTCACTCTTTCAAATCCTCCCAAAATGACAAATCGTGTAGTACACTATCAGAGGTCTTTGATAATGAAAAAGATGAGCATTTCGTAAGATCGAGGTTCTTCCCTGGTCTAACCAACCCCACAAGCCATGGCTGAACAGCACTATTAATCAGGCTTACTGCTTCTCATTTTGCTTGTATGTATAGCAAACAAAACAATATAGCTGTGGTCGAACTCTTCAGCTACGTCCACTAGTACGAATTCACCTCGATAAACTTTAAAATGTATTTTCACAAAATCTTAACATGGCCAACTTTAAAGGCATTGGAAAAATTTATTATGAAACGATTAATTATTCTGTTAAATCATTTCTAAATTACCGTGGGAGGTGAGGCGGGAGTTGATACGCGATGTGATACTGCGAGCCGCCTCCGTGGCGTCGGGGGCGCGCAGCTGGAACGCACGGAGTCTCTCGAAGAGGCACTCCGCTGACGCATCTTCCGCCATCCGATAAGCTGCACACAAGATAATATATTATTAAAACGAATCAATACTTGCATTTATAGTGCCAGACAAGAACTTATCTGCTAGATATGTTTGATATCGGTGTTTTTATAAAATGTATCATTCTATTCATTCAGAGGTATTATCCGAACCAGTGGTAAATAAAAAATGACTTTCAATAATGTATTATGAAATAATCAATATTGAATAAAAACCATTCTATTCTATTCATCCAAGTTCACCTTTTTTAATGTCTTCCAAGTTATAAAATAAATTGAAACCATTTATAATTTACTTTTACAGAGCAAGTTATAGTATGTTTTGAGAGAAATTGATTACCGTTTTTAACAACTGTCTGATAAGGAAATCTGCTGTAAATATTTTTGCTACGAATATTTAATATAATACAAAGAACATTTTTTTTAGGACAGGGTGACAAACGAGCACACAGTCCACCTGATAGTAAGTGGTTGCAGTGGCCCATAAACATCCACATCTATGCTCGATTACAAATCAAAGTGCAGAAGGGTTGTCACCCCTGAGGACTAAGATGAAATGCCTCGTTTCCAGTAAAAAGGGTCTCCGGTTCTCTACACTCACCATACGAAATAGCAGCGTTGAGTTGCTATTTTACGCTGGTATTCTGTGAGAGCGTGGTCCTTCTCCGGTCGAGCCGACCCATTCGTGCTACAACTATACTAATATCGCTGCAGCATGGCTCTACCATGTATCTTTATATAATAGTTTTTATGCAATTCCCGATTAAAATACATGGACTATACTGTAAGCATTATAAAAACTTAAAGGGCCTGTTAAGTGTTTAGCGTTGAAAACCAAATTGTTAAAGAGGTAAAAGTCGGTTTGAACATGTGCTGCTAATCAACTGCTAATTTTTACTTCATTTCATCAGCCCGTAAATGTCTACTGGGATATATGGATAGGAGAGGCCCACGCTGCAGACATCCCAATATAATAAAAATATATTTAAGAATAAAACATCAAATTAAATACGTCCCATTGCAGGACACTTTATTTTAAGTTCAGGATTTTAATTATTTCGTAAAATAGGAAGTAAATAGACTATATATAACTAGTAATACGACTGTGAAGTGGACTTGAAATATTTCACCTGCTAGGTTCCCTCACTATTTTTCATCCACCTTCAAGCACACCGGAAAGGGCAGTAAAAATTTCATATAATATCGCATCATATTGTTCGCGTGTAGTTAAATTTTAAAAGAAAAACGAACTAAGCGCTAGTATAATGTCTTGTTGTGTAATATTTATATAATAATATATAATACAAAAAACGGGGAGCAGTGTAAATGTTCGAGACGACTGGTACTGCTATCGCCAGTACGTCTGTCGAGAATGTCAATGGCAAATCATCCTTACGATACAACGAGAGAGATACAAATGTGGACAAATCTAAACAGGCTGACAAAGACGCGAAATATTAAAACATTATTATTATTTTGTTTTTAATTTTTTTATAAGTATCTTACATTTTCAAGTCGGTTGGACAGAAGTTACTGGTAAAGATGAAGGCTTAATTAACTATAATTTTTCATAAAATTATTTTTTATATTCGAGTTTTATCAAGCTTTTCAAGTGACTATTATTGAATTATTAATAAATTTGCATTTAAAATTACAATTTCCATCCATCCATTACAGCTTATAAAAGTCCACTTCTGAACAAATGCCTACCTCATAGATTGACTTTTGGGGGGATTTTAACATAGTTGTCACGCTTGGCAAGTGGGCTGGCAACCGGTTTTTTTTTATTTGTTAGCAGGATGTTGCAGCCCATCTCCTGTATCATTTTCCCTCTGTCGCCTCTTACGACATCCTCTGGACGATATGGGTGGTGGATATTCTTAAAACAAATTAAAATTTCTGATAGCGATATAAAATAATGAAATGACGTAATAAATATCATGTTTACACTCGATAGAAGTATCTAGATCGTCGACGGCTGTCATCGAAGTACGAGATAATTCACCTGCCAACCGTGCTCGGCAAATTCTTTTTTTATAGGGGAGGGGGCAAACGAGCATGCGGTTCACTTGATGGTAAGTGACTACCGCCGCCCATGAACAACCGCAACACCAGGGGAATTGCAGATGCGTTGCAGGCCTTTTAAAAAGTAGTTTTAGTAAGTACCTAGTAATTCTTTTAACCATGGAGGAAAATCATGAGCAGCTGTGAATTGTTTACACCAGTCATGTCAAACATCCGGCCCGAATCGCAACGGATCATCTAAAGATATTACTTATGCGATAATATTTAGTAAATTCGTTGATGGCACAATTATACGCGTATTTTATTGCACGTTTTTTCATCTACGCTTCCTGACCTTGAGTTCCTAATTAAAGATCGATTTTATAATTATTTCTTGCGTAAATTTATTTTAAGACTGGTCAGTAAGCATATCCTTAATTTTGTAAATGGTGCCATAAAAAATCGAGTTTGACGGCCCTGGTTTACGCGGTTAATTTTAATGATGACGATGGGAGATTGTAGGAGTAAAATTATTTTAGCATTTTTGATACTTGGTTTATAAATATACAATATATACTACTACATATATAATAATTATCATTATAATTATAATAATATTTTACATTACATAAAGTAGAATGATTAAATAAATTTTAACGAGTCTCCTAAAAAGCAAAACTAAAAATAATTAATAAACATTACAAACCATCGCATCAGGCTGCTATGTCTCTATTTATAGTTAAATATGATTTCTACCACAGAATACAAGTGTAAGGGTAGGTTTAAAAAAATCTTGTAGTGTATAAACTGAGTGTGACGTTTAATTGTTATTATTCATGTAATGGGAATGAATTATAACAAAATGTATTTTCTTAAAACTTTTTATGTTCCATATACTATCATTCAATTAAAGTTTATAAATAAACATGATTCCGGTACTTTCTCTAAATCACAACAACAATGATTAATGAAATATGCATTAAAATGCTAGCAAAACAGCGGCAATGTAGAGCGACTAGTGGTAAATACAGATTAAGTGTTATCGTGAATGTAGGTTAAAACAGAAGATAGAATTTAGATGGCTAACGTATTATTAAGAACAATGGACTCGCTTGCAAATGCTTGGAATTTTGACGTGGAACGTACGTGCGTGAGTGCGTTGGCGTAGTGGTGTCCTTTTGCTGGGGGGGTTTGAATGTGACGGTTTAATTGTAAATAAACAGTGTACTGTGTACAGTTGGGACGCGACTGTTGCGAGCTCAACGTCCCGCGGCGGCTGCCGGCCGACTAATACTGAAGGGAAAATCGGCGCGCGACGTCGCACTTCTGGTGCCAAATAATATTTTTTCCCGAGTAAACAAATCAAATAGCAGAGGGTAACATTAGTCCGCTAATAGGTGAAAAACACCTTGTATAGAATAATCATCAATTTTAACACATAATAAATAATTGTATATTATAATCACATTTTGAAGACGACGGCACTTTTCTCGCACAATGTTACAGGTTATAAATATTAATATATACGCTGTGCTTTTGTGCTGTGCTTTTAGCAGAGTACTTGTGAAGGGCTGTATGATGGTGATGATGATGATGAAGCTTATGTTAAAGATAATTCACGTTAAATGACTAAAAGAAAAAACATATAGTTTTTACGTGGTAGAGCAATGCCGCAGCTATATTAGAAGTATAGTTGTAACACGAAATGGTCGGCTCGACCGGGGAAGGACCACGCTCTCACAGAATACCAGCGTAAAATGGCAGCTTGACACTGCTGTGTTTCGTATGGTGAGTGTAGAGAACCGGAGACCCATTTTACTGGAAAAGTGGCATTCCATCTTAGTCCTCACGGGTGACGACGCATCTGCATTTTTGATTCTTCATTGAGGATAAATGTAGATGTCGATGAGCTCCAGCAACCACTTACCATTAGGTGGACTGTGTGCTCGTTTGTCACCCTATCCTATAAAAAAATATAGTCGAATTGAGATTCTCCTCTTTTATTGAAGTCGGCTAATAAAACTTAAAACTTAAAATAATACAATAATAATAAATACATTAAAAATAACTTGGCACTTGATTTGCCCAATCTCTTGCGAGTACAAGCGTCTTCAGATAAAATAATATCTATAAATAAATATATTTTTAGGCGTGATATTTAGGCTAGTTAGGTGTAATATGGATATGATGTAACGCGAGAAACCAGGGTTCGATCCCAGCCGACAGCAATGAAATTATTAATTGCAGTTTTAAGTGCTGATTTACCATGTACTCAGCGGTAAAAGAATACATCGCGATGAAACTTGCATGTCTAAGAAATTAAAAATATATATTTCGAAGGCATGTGAAGTTCGCCAACGCGCATTAGGGCAACAAAGTAGACATTTCCTTGCTCTGAACAGCCTCTTAGAAGTGAGAGGAGGCCTGTGCCCAAGAGTGGGACATACATAGATAGTGACTTTTATTTTAAAAAAAATATTCCATTCAGTACATTCCCAATAAAACATACTATGAAAAGGTGTAAACAGGCTTGATGGCTGTTGGATTAAAAAAAATTGGATCAAGTTCATTCCACCTTCGAACTCTAGTAATTTCTTTTTAGATCAGTATAAACAATAAGTTTAATAAAATGTTACTACAATTCCACGTATATGGTATTATATTATTGTAAATATATAGTATTGTATAAATGTAAGTATAGTATCATATAAATGAAAATAACACTTGGAATACAGGAAAAGATTTGAGAAAAGTCCATGAGCTTAAGAAGTAGTAGTTCTGTGCGATTTTTTAGAAGATTTCTTCCTCGCACAACTTCCTTGTGGAATCGACTACCACCAGCGATTTTGCCAGAACGATACGACTTAAGGAAATTTAAAAAAGAGCCCACTCTTTATAAAGACCGGTACCACATCATATAGATAGGACATAAAAACTGTCTCCAGCGAAACTTACATTAAGGATTTCCATTTACCATTAAGCATAGCTATGTTAAATGAACTTTAAAAATAAACTTTAAATGTTACCCAAACAACTTACGCCTTATTTATAAGTTTCAAGTTATTAATGTTCCTTAGTCACTTACATTTTCTTCTTGTTTTTTTGGCGACGTAGCTGCGAACAAAAGTATCGGTTGCTGCAGACACTTCCTGAAATTGAATTTGTATTTCTAAATTAGAACAGGAGAGTCTGCCCTTAGTTGGACATAGACATTAGATTAGCGCAGCGCAGATGGATAATATAAATCATTACAAACCTGACATTTTTCATTCATGACACAATGTTGCTTTTAATATGAAATTTCTCTTAATACCGTGATGTATTTCATTTCCGATAACGCCTAGCTTTAAATTTAACTTCATATAACCAATTATGTATGTAATAACTCTAAGAACCAATTATAACCTTTAAATTAAATGTCTCAGATCCATTGACATTTGAAATATGTCACTTATAAATTATGCTCATGGCCTGTATCTTTGTGTCATTATTGGTGAGTTCATGTTATTATGAATGCATATAATACGGGGTTTTTAATTGATAGTGCTCGAACTTTGAAATGAACTAAAACAACCTGTGTAAGTGATATTTACAACTTTTATTTTATTTTAAATGAGATGACGAACCCCTCGAACTTATCATCCAATAAATTCAATGTTTACAGTGCAATATGACAAGTGGCGCCATCCTTTTGGAACCACGTGTTTGTGAGATCTGTCTGTGGTTGCTGGGTTTTAGCTTTTAAGTTAATTGAACTTTGTATGGACGAAAACCCAAGTATCGAAGCAAAATCCACCAAGTTAATGTTGCAAAAAGACCTAGCTCTTGCGGACGACGCGGAATATACCGTCTGGGATGGTACGTTTGGAACAGTGTGCGAGAAGCACACTGTTCCAAACGCTAACAATATTCTCCTATGATCTTGAGTTTCTTTGACGTATAGCCATGCTTCATCGATCACCGACTCGGTTGTCTCAAATTTATTCATTGAACAACGGATTGTGGACTATGCAGGACGGCCATGAATACCATAAATTAGACACAGCGCACGGAACGTTAGGCAAAGAGAATACTGATTTTGATAATAAATTTTAACAATTTCAACGTAGCGTGGAACTAAATGAAACTAATTTTTTCGGATTTTATCGCGTTTAATTTAAATTTATAATTCCCGACGTTTCAGGTATTTTAGAGCACCCATGGTCAGGGGTGGGGGTGGGGGGGGGGGGGGGGGGACAGAGTCTCTGTAAAGCACCCGAAACGTCGGGAATTAAAAAGTTAAATTAAACGCGAAAAAATCCGTAAAAAAATTAGTTTCATTAAGAAATCAGTAGCGTGGAATGTCAAAACCAAATAGTATTTTTGTCAAATTTGACAACTATCGCTTTACCAAGATGGAGCTGTCAAAGTTCGACCGTCCCTATTGAAAAACCCTTGAATATGACATTACAAGCTTAAAATTTAATTAGATACCCCTATTTAAGTAGTTTTCGTCGGTAGTGATTTGTATCATTATCATCATTACATCCCATCATAAGTACACTGCTGAACAAAGACCTCACACAAGGACTGACAAAAAGAATGGGCCGGAGTAAACTGCATCCATCGACTTCTTGCATCTCTTACCAAATTGTCACTCCATCAAGCATGTCCAAATTCAAGCGACAGTAGTCAATTTAAGCGATAGTAGCCTGATTTGCAGGGTGCGCACCGCGAACTCAAATGGTCGAGGGTTCGAATCCAACATTGTACTACTGTGGTGTACCACTCCTACCACGAGCTTTTTAAATTTACCAGGAGTGATGGAAGGATTGCTAGTATTTTTTAAAGTAAAAAAAAAATTGCAAAGGAGTTATGGGTCTGGGAAGTTAATTAAAACATTATTGAAACCCAGTTTTAAAAATGCAAAATTCATTACTTTGTTCTTTGTTCAACTTTACTCCAGTTTTAATTACGAGTCGAGCACGGTTCACTAAATGTGCGGCTCACACTGGATTGATTTATTAAAGTTTTATATATTCTTCAACTGGTAATGTCAATTTTATAGCGTAATAATTGTATTTAATAATATATATAGTTATATATTTATGTGCCTTCATAACGTCTTTCTACCACAACTATAATAGATTTGAATTAACAAAAATGTATTTTTACATAAGAAATAAAATAGAGCATGGCTAAACATCGCATGGTGGCGGCGCGGCATGAGTTTTTTTTTAATTTAGTCCATGTAGGTACATTTTGTGTCCAAACATGATAGCTACAGAGACCCTTTCAGCTATTTTCCAAGTTTCGGCCAATGTTAATTCCTTTTCGGTTTCTAATAATGTACTGTCTATATAACTTGTATACAAATACGCACAGTGGCGTTTTTAAATTAAAAGTTACTTTGTGCGTTATAACGAAAAACATTTAAGAAAAATGAGAAGTTTCAAGAATTTTTCAAGATTTTACAAAACTTTTTTGTTTTATTATTTTAAGCAAATGCAACGTAATGCTGTGATAATCCCTACAATGCTAAGAAAAATTTAAAACTATTGCAAAAATTTAAAAAGAAGTAAATCGTAAATTATAGAATAAAACTGACTTCTCCTTAGGCAACTATTTCCGCGCTGAGGCAGTCACATTATATCTGGAAATGGTATAGGCCTATATTTTGTTACATATACTTAAAATATATATTGTCATGTTATGATTTCTTATGTTTACGCGAACACTACACATTTAAATAAAACTAGTTTTTACGGATTTTATTGCGTATATTAACATAAGTTAATAAACTAATATAAGTTAATATACACTTTAAATACGTTAAAACTAGTTTCATTTAAATATTATCATATTACTTAATGTAGCACTTAAAGTAGTTTTATCAATTAGTAACTGGGCAAACGTGCTTTGCTCGGCGTTAGAAAATAAATTATAAGGGATGACACATATACACAATAAACTTGGAAGATAAAATATAATCTAAATACAAAACTTTATCTAAGTTTGTAGAGCAGTTTCCAAAAAACAAATTCCAAAAAAGTATATTCGCAGCCTAATTAGGCCTCTTGTAATTTCTGAGAGAGTTTAAAGGCAAGGAAGTGTCCGCCTCGTTGCTCCAAATGCGTGTTGACGAATTTCACATATTATCTTCAAAATATTTTTTTTTTAATTGCACACCACGCGAGCAATCTAGGTTCAATCTCCAACGACACCAATAAATTGTTGATTACAATTTTAAGTGCCGATTTACCATGTGCTCGGCGTTAAAAAAAACTGGTTCAAATAACTACAAGAATTGTTTACCTTACCGAACAACATCTTATCGAACAATTTAGACTCTGAAAGTAAGAATTATTCGTATTAAAAAAAGGTATTCGAATCCTAGACTAATGACGCAGTAGAAAAGTAACTACCTAACTAAGTCACACGGTCCTCAAAAATATCACGCAATAGTTAGTTGATCTATAAAACATATCAATCAATATTTAATAGATCAACTACCTTTTAGGTTTTTATAATAGTTATTACTGCTACTAGCCAGTAATTGTTCATGAAACTTGTTCGGTGGCGTCAGTCTGAAATGTCAAGTGAGATCGCGGGACGGTGGCACTGGTCGATGGTTGGCTAGTAGTAAATGTCAAGCAATATTATCTGTATCGAAAGAGTCAGCCAACCTTGTTTCAAAAAAGTAGCCATCGTTGTTTTAACTGCGCGTGCATTGTGCGCATTCCATCCCTATACGAGTACGAACGAGTTGTTTTAACAAAACAAGAATTTATAATTGGTATCCGTCCTTCATGCCACATTTTTACAATCTCTTCATATGTAAGGCTTTTTTTCCACATTAATACTTTATATACCTTTTTCTGGTATTTATAAATAATACCTAAATGTTACATCCAATTTATTGCCCTTTTATTAGAAACTCATAAAGCACTTTCGATTTTTTCATCACTTTTGAAACTTTGTTAGCTTTTTAACATTGTCAGAAATGAAGGCCTGTGCCCAGCAGTGGTATGTATATAGTATATAGGCTGTAACTTTAACTTTTTAAAATAAAATATGAGTCTCTGAGAGATGACTACATATTTGTGCCATTTGCTGTAGAGAATATCGGTCCGTGAGGTCCACGTGCGGTGAAGTTCTCAAATGAACTCCATCCGCGACTGGTCGTTGCTGCTGGTGATAAGAGGGCTGGTTCTTTTCTCGCTCAAAGGCTAAGTATAGCCATTCAGCGGGGAAACGCGGCCAGCGTTCTTGGCACGATACCGCGGGGAGTAGGACTATATGATAATTAAGTTTCTAGTTTTAGTTTTTTTAATTATTATAGTTTTTAATATTGTATATAATTAAATTTTATTAACATATTTTGAATTTAAAAAATTTTAAAATACTATCTGTAAATAATTAAAAAGACAGCGTAATTATTTTGTAACTTGATTAATTGATTTTAACCGCAGCGGAAGCTTACGATCTTTCGGACATTATCGCAAAAAGGTAGTGTCACATCCTGTCACATCACACTAGTGCGTACACGTTACCATAGTTAATAGTACGGGAGCCCAAGAAGGGATTTTTTGAATTTACTCAACGCGTCAGATTAAGTTAAGGTGGGTTAATTATGAGCTAAAAAGAGTGCATTTAGAAAATCTGACGATTTGAGCGTAACGTAAGGCAGTGGCGGGATTACAAAGTTGCAAAAATAATCATTGTCTTGATATTTTCGTGCAAGGTTGAATTTTTTGTTTTGAAGGAAGTAATGCAAAAATAACAAAAATAAACAATCTGTCGATTTCCACTCGCTGAAATACTAAACATTGTCTATGAAGATTAAAGCGTGCAGCTCGAGTAAAGCATGTATACCCCACTACGTATATGCCGTGTAGTGGCGGTTAAGAATATCCACTACCCCATATCTTCCCGTGGGTGTCGTAAAAGGCGACAAAGGGAAACAGGCAGGAGATGGGCAGCAGCATCTTCCTGATAATAGCCAAAATAACAATAAAAAAACTGCGGTTGCCAACCCGCTCGCCTAAGAATCTCCGGTGGAGGTTCGGTTGCCACCTACGACGACTCGACCTGGCAACATACAACGCACGCACCCTGAGGACTGACGAGAAGATTGTGGAGCTGGAAGAAGAGATAGACAAGTTACGCTGGCATATTATAGGATTATCCGAAGTCCGAAGAGAGGGGGAGGACACGGTAATCCTCGAATCCGGCAACTTGCTCTATTACCGGGAGGGCGACCATCTGTCCCAAGGAGGTGTCGGATTTATCGTCCACAAGTCTCTCGTTAACAACGTTGTAAAGATTGAGAGTTTGTCGACGAGGGTTGCGTACCTTATACTCAGAATCACCAAACGGTATTCGCTGAAGGTCATACAGGTTTACGCACCAACCTCGGCACACCCCGATCAGGAGGTGGAGGAAATGTATGAGGATATCTCTAGAGCCATGCATTCCTCCAAAACCCAATATACGGTGTTAATGGGAGACTTCAATGCAAAACTAGGCACAACAGAGAACGGTGAGCTGAAAGTAGGGAAATTTGGAATAGGGCAACGGAACCCAAGGGGCCAGCAGTTGGCTGACTTTATGGAGAAAGAGGGACTCTTCATGATGAACTCTTTCTTCCAGAAGCGGCCCCACAGAAAGTGGACCTGGTCGAGCCCCGACGGTTCGACAAAAAATGAGATTGACTTCATTATGACGACCAGACGACAACTGTTCAGTGATGTCTCAGTGATCGCGAGGGTGAAAACCGGCAGCGATCACCGAATGGTTAGAGGCACACTGAACCTAAACGTTAAGTTGGAGAGGTCTCGTCTAATGAAGTCAACGCTCCGTCCCCCTCGTGCTCTAATCCAAAGTCCCGAAACCTTTCAGCTCGAGTTACAAAACCGTTTTCAGTGCCTAGAAGACTGCAATGAAGTGGACGATTTGAATGACAAGCTCGTGGAAACTGTCCATGCGGTCGGAGCTAAGTTCTGCAAGACCCGCCGCAGAAGAACACAAAAACTCTCCGATCACACTCTTAATCTCATGGCTGTTAGACGGGAGATGAAGCTACATTCTTCAACAGACTTGACAGCATACAGGCATCTGAACAGACAGATCTCCAAATGCATGCGGCGGGACTTACGCAACTTCAATACAGCTCGTATTGAAGAAGCGATAGAGCAGAACCAAGGCTCCAAAGTCTTTGCCAGAGATCTGTCTGCCAGAAAGAGCCAACTGTCAAAGCTGAAGACGGAATGTGGCAGCATCGTTTCCGGGACACCTGAGATTTTGAGTGAGATTGAGAGGTTCTATGGGCAGCTGTACACGTCATCGTTGGAGCCACACGCAAGTGTGAGTAACGATCCAAGAGCGAGTCTCATCCGACACTATTCCGAAGATATCCCGGTCGTCAGTCTGAGCGAGATTAGAATGGCTCTCCAGCACCTTAAAAACGGTAAGGCCCCAGGCGAGGATGGAATTACAGCGGAGCTTCTGAAAGCGGGTGGAACACCGGTACTTGAAGTCCTTCAGAAGCTTTTTAATTCCGTCCTCCATGGTGGCATTACACCGGAGGCGTGGAGCAGAAGTGCGGTGGTCTTGTTCTTCAAGAAAGGCGACAACGCTCTCTTGAAGAACTACAGACCGATATCCCTTCTGAGCCGCGTCTACGTGCTGTTTTCGAGAGTCATTACGAATCGTCTCGCGCGCAGACTTGACGACTTCCAGCCTCCCGAACAAGCCGGTTTCCGAAAAGGCTTTAGCACCATAGACCACATACATACCCTTCGGCAAATTGTACAGAAGTCCGAGGAGTACAATTTGCCACTATGTCTGGCGTATGTGGACTATGAGAAAGCCTTTGATTCCGTCGAAATTTGGGCGGTGCTGCAGTCCCTTCAGCGATGCCAAGTTGACTGTCGGTATATCGAAGTGTTGAAGTGCTTGTACAGTAGGGCTACGATGGCTATCCGAATACAGAACCAGAGTACGAAACCTATCCAATTGCAGAGAGGTGTAAGACAGGGTGACGTCATATCCCCGAAACTCTTTACCGCTGCATTGGAAGATGTTTTCAAGCTTCTGGACTGGAAAGGATACGGTATAAACATCAATGGCGAGTACATCACTCACCTTCGATTTGCCGACGATATAGTCCTTATGGCAGAATCGCTGGAGGACCTAAGCACTATGCTCAATGACCTCAATAGTGTTTCCCAACGGATAGGTCTTAAGATGAACATGGACAAAACAAAGATCATGTTTAATGTCCATGTCACACCTATGCCGGTAGTTGTTGGGAACACTAAGCTCGAAGTTGTTGACGAGTATGTTTACCTGGGACAAATAGTCCGACTAGGTAAGTCCAACTTCGACCGAGAGGTCAATCGACGGATTCAACTCGGCTGGGCAGCGTTCGGGAAGCTACGACACATCTTCTCGTCAGGTATACCTCAAAACTTGAAAACGAGACTGTACACCCAGTGCGTGTTGCCAGTGATGACATACGGAACTGAGACGTGGTCCTTCACTGCTGGCCGGATGAGGAAGCTCAAGGTCGCTCAGCGAGCTATGGAGAGGGCTATGCTCGGAGTTTCCCTGCGTGATAAACTCAGAAATGAGGATATCCGCAGTAGAACTAGAGTGACCGACATAGCCCAACGGATTAGTAAACTGAAGTGGCAATGGGCCGGCCATATAGCTCGAAGAACCGACAACCGATGGGGAAGAAAGGTTCTCGAGTGGCAGCCTCGTACCGGCAGGCGAAGTGTAGGGCGTCCCCCCACTAGATGGAGTGACGACCTGGTAAGATATGCAGGAAGTCGATGGATGCAGGTGGCTCAGGACCGTGCTTTGTGGCATTCTTTGGGGGAGGCCTATGTTCAGCAGTGGACTTGTGAAGGGCTGTAATGATGACCCCACTACGCGCCTCTCTCCCTTTCATGCTTATCATAAAAAAATTCGTAAAAAAATATTTCTAGCAGTCAGATTTTTAATATCCCTCAAAATAATTGTCAGATATTAAGCTACCATAATTGGGACCTCAAGCCGAACCTTCTGTATAATAATCAGACACGCTCGATTATTTCAATATGGCGATTTTTTTTCTCATTTTCAAAATATCGTTTTAAGCTTGTGTCAATTCCGAGTCGCCAGTCTTTTGAAAGGTAACATTTTTAGGGTTCACTTAACATCCCCTTTGAATATCTGACGCGATGGAATTAATTTTTTAAACATCTGTAGTATAGTTTGTGTAGTTTTTGAAAATCTGTAGACGCTTCACCAACCACTGGAAGGGGAAACATTATATAACTTTTTGTTTCTTCCTATCAGCTAATCTACAAAATCTAATAGGTCTCCACGACGCTCGAGTAAATACCCATTTAGCATCATGGGCTCCCCTACTATAAATACATAATAATATCCATAATCATTACGTCTACGCGATAAATAGACTACTCATATTATACACAGAAATAATTTATATATATAATCAAAGTAAAAAAAACTGTAAACAGATTTAAAATAGGGATACAAAATAAAATTGGTACGTGCCTTTGTAAACAGCATTATTTTAAGTCAGCTATTGGACGAAGACTTTTGTGAGAAAGCGCTTGCCGACATACAGAACTAGGAAGTTTTGTCCATACACACCACGCCGGAATAGCCGGATTAGCAGCGCACATACAGTTTGTGTTATTTATTACACAAAAATCACATGTCTAATTAATTAAATATAAATTACATCTGTAATTTATTAAACTTTAATTACACAGAATGTTTCTCTATCTCCTAATTTTTCTTTATCTCCTACTCTTAGGATTCTATTATTACTTCATTTATGAGTAATAAATAAAGAAAAAAAAACAAAAAGATATTCCAGAATATCCTCCTATACGGGCAAAATAAATAATTGACAAACAGCTTAATTTAATAAATTTAATAGATGAACAAGAACAATGATTATAAATATTTATAATTTCTAACATAACAATGATCTGAAATCATTAAAAACAATAGAGCAAAGTTATTTGAACTGAATACTTCATTAGTAATATAGATGGTTTGTGGTTTGTGTTCACAATACATATCACCAGTGTAATGTATGTGTACTCATTTAGTCTAAACTATCACAATGTGTCGTTTTTCATCAATTATTGGATTATGCATTGTTATTTGTCAATGGAGTATAGTTATTTCTGTACAGGATTCAGCCATTTTAAAAAAGGTAAAATTAGCTTTACTTTCTTGAGCCCATCATCCGTCCCTTAAATTTTTTTTTAACATATTTTCGAGTTTACTTTTACAACACGCACCAGATGAAATAAGGTGATAATGATTTACGCAAACACTACAAATTGAATAAAACTATTTTTAATGATTCTATCGCGTTTAATTTAATTAATAATCTGTAAAATAGTTTTATTCGAAATGAGGTGATACTTTTTATTGGAACGAAGTTCCTTATCGGACGGTACGGGTTTGGCGGATGGGAGCTAGGCGACAAAAAGTGTTAGATTTTTTCGTCACTACCCCTTGTGCCCTAGTGTATTTTATTTTAAACAAAGAGATTTAAATATATACTTAAATGTCTTTGATTTTAAATGACGCTTCATTTTAATGGACGCAAATCATTAATTAATTTATATTTGTTAAGCAATAATATAATACGTTTATCAATAATAATATACTATGAAAGGAACTTCGTTCCAACCGAGTGTTTCACGACACTCACGCATGTTTATTTTTTATATTGTCAGGCATGAGCATATTATATTGTGAAGCATTATTAATTTGAGTAAAAACTACGTAAGTCCACACTAAAGCGACTCGTCCACATATAAATAGACCATAAATAAGTACATAAGCAACGTCTTTGGGTTAAAAATAGCGAGCAAACTTATTAAGTTGAAGTAATCTTATAAATCTGAAAGTGTTTAATTAAAGTCCATAAAGTTCAATTAATATGAAATTAAGTTAATATAAAAAAAAAGTTTAATGATTAGAATAGAATATTTTAATTGTTATGCTACTCATTTCACCTGTGGTTCTCAGAGGAAGCGACAGAAGGAGACTCAAACAAGAGACTCAGCAGCGTCAAGAGGGCAGCAGCGTCTTCCTAAGAATAATTCAAAATAATAATAAAAAACGGCGTTTACGGACTCGCCCGCCAAGTGGGGAACTATGGCAAATATCCCACATTTGAGGCAATCTATAGAGGAGGACTGCTAGTTCATTTATCTGTTATATAAACAGCTCCACCTGAGGATACCAGATATTTACTGATTCCTTCTCATAGCTCGTCCAGAATTGACTTAGCTCTCTTCAGGAACATGAACTTAACGTTACGTTCTACAGAAGTATTACACGAGTTAAGATCAGACTGTCGCCCGGTTCTTATGACATTGGGTCAGCCCAGCAGTGAGTTCAACCAAAACTGTGACGGACTGGCATAGGTTCGAAGCTAACTTCGAATCTATGAAATCAGAACACTTAGATCAGGTGCCAGACGTTATTGACACTAAGGAAACGGCTATAGAAGCCGTCTCCCATCTTACTTCTCATATCAAGGTGGTCACCGGAGAATCCTCGAGGCAAGTCATGGTGACGAGCGATTGTCTTTTTAATTCCCCGGGGATATGCGACGACTACTGAGAGAGAAAATTGCTGCAATTAGGGCCTATGACCATTACAGAACCGTGAATAATTGTCCAATTTGCGCCGCCTCTACATAGAGATCAAGAAGCGCATGATCCAGCTGAGGGATACACGTTGAGACATACTGATAGAAATTTCGCCTTCATATACTATCTTCTGGCGGTTGGCGAAAGCTCTGAAATCAGAAAATGTCACTTCGATGCCCCTATTAGTTATATCTAATGGTCAGTTCACGTTTGATGACTCGGAGGCCGAATGCATGGCAAATAGCATCGAGAGCCAATGCTCTCACAGCACTCTGCTAGTCGACCCCGTCCACCCGAATAAGGTGAATAAGGAAACATATCCGCCACGTCACTAACGGATGACCCTCTTCCTCCTGTTACCTTCGATGAGGTCAAGACCATCATCAAAAATCTCAAGCTTCGAAAAGCGCCAGACGCTGACGGCTTTAATAATAAGGTGTTTAAAGCCTTACCTTCAAAGTAAATATGCCTTCTAATGGCCGTCTATCATGTCTTATTAAAACCTGCGTTTTCCCTGATGTGTGGAAAGAAGCAGTTGTTATCGGTTTTCACATACCAAACAAACCCAGAGATGGCATGGCATAGGGCTCCCAGTAACAGATCCAGTTCAGTTCTATGGGGAAAATCTATAAGCACATCATGCTCTGCCGTCTGAAGGAAGTAGTGCTAGACAAAATTTATATTCCCAACGAGCAGTTTGACTTTCGATCTAAACACTATGTGTCCGACAGGTGTACCGTCTCACGGAGCATATCTTAGATTACGTCGCATATTCAAACAGGCACCCTGCATTTACAGGTGCTCTGTTCTTTGATGTGGCTAAGGCCTTCGATAAGGTCTGGCATAATGGCTTATTTTATAAACTTATCCATATAGGTGTGCATATAAGAAATGTCAAAGTCATTCAGGACTTTTTGTTTAATCGTTCTTTTCATTTTCGCGTTGTGGGATCCTTCTCCTCTTCCAGACCCATCAGAGCAGGAGTTCAGCAGGGCTCCGTGCCCTCCTCGACTCTTTACTCAATTTATGTGAACGATATCCCTGTGATGCCAGATATAAATGCCTGCATAATGACAAAACTATATATTCATCAGGTAATAACTCGTTCAGAGTATACATTCCACTACAAACTGCAGCAAACGCACTGGGCGATTGGTGCAAAAAAAGAAGAATCAAACTCAATCCTGATAAAAACAAAGCTATCATTTTTAATGCGATATCTTGCTATAAAAAAGTTACCTCTTAGACTTAAGCGACACAAGAAAGGTACAATCTCCCCCTACAATAGCCCTTGGGTTAGAGAGGTGAAATACATGGGGGTAACGTTAGATTATGAAATGAGCTTTACTATTCACATTAGATATGTTAGAAATAAGGCGAAATTATACCGCCTTTTCGCCTTAACCTATAAAAGCAGCAAGCTGTCCTTAAGGCACCAACTGCATCTTTACAAAACCTGCGTACGTCCTACGCTTTGTATCGCGCCGCCCTGCCGCCGGCAGGATCATTGCACTCAATAGCTCGTAGGTCCTCGCTTACGAGTCTATTTCGATCAAGCTGAAAAGGCCACGGGGTCAACAGCATACACTTTTATAAAAAATTGAACTTTTTAATTTCAGATATTAAAATAGTATAAGTCAAAAGTAGTTTCGTCTAACATTTTTGGTCAACAATGGGTAATTAACTGAAATTGACTAAAGGAATTTAAACATTTATTTTCTAAAATCAACAGAAAAGAATTAAAAACAGTTCAACAGTAAAATACTACAATCATTCGTAAGATATAATAATTAAAGTTATAAAGTAATACAATGAGATTTGTGTCTTCCGCGATTTAACAGATTAGCTAGGTAAAGTGCAGATATTTGCTACTTTAAGTAAAATTTCGCACATTAACGCGTCACACCCGTTAATCTGTAGATTATCTAGCTAATGCGCACATTAATGAAATATTTATGGAATATATTTGTATGTTGAATAAATTGTGTTATCAATTTTAGCTGTCTGATAAAACTAAACGAGTATCTGATGGCCATAGAAATATGCTGACCGAAGTTTTAAAAACGGGAAACGAAGTGATCCTTCCTGGGCAACCAAAATTGCGAATCAAGAGGGTTGACTACAGTAATGTTTTTAATATCTCTTTACTTTGACCACTTTATCTTTTTTTATCTAAAGGGAATAATTGTGTAAACAGTAAAAAATAGTGGAAACTTATATGAATGTTATATTCTGTTTGCAGCTTTCTACACTCCCGTTGCCACGATTCGCCAAGAAAAAGTTTTTCTCTTGCTTTTAGATGCGATTGCTAACATCTTCAAGACGACTTGGACTCAAGGAGCACAACCTCTACTTCCTTCATTTCCAAAAGAAGTTGTAAGAAACATTAAACATTTGCTAAGTGCATAAATAACGATCTTGAAATTGCAATGTAACTTAGTTCAAAAAAAAAAATATTGATTTGTTTTGACAATAAACTTAATTCGAATGAACAGTCTTCTTTATTGTATTTTACATAGAATATTATGTTTTTATTAAACTTTTTAATCAGTAGGATGTTCACTATAGATATAAAATTTAGTTTTTTAAATATTCCAATCTTAATAATATGAAATATAATATATAAATAAATCTCATCTAATTAAAAATTCTATTTCACCAAATATCTATGTAAAAATAATGTTCTTTACATTTGGTATTAAATAATGTTTTTGTTAAATAGTTTTATTGATATCTCTATCATGGAATAATTGTTGTTTCGAAATAGAACAATCTACACGATATATTTTAATCGTTGATAGATAAGACATTTGCTTGGTTTGGCTTTTAAAAATACTAAGTATCCGTTGTGCAATATTTGTAAGAAATGCGCTGGTACATAGACTGAATACAAATCCGGCGGCGCCATCTAGTTCCTTTCTTTCTGTGTTCGTGGGCGGGGTAGTATAGAGTATATAAAAGAGGACAAGAAACGGCTATAGTATTATAGTGATCTCGAAACAGTGGTGCCTCCAATATGAAGGTAACGGACGATAACATGTGGGATTATTTTTAGTTTCGTAAAGAGTGATCCAATTGGCGTGATGTTTACGCTAACACACACTATATAACACATATATATATATATATATATATATATATATATATATATATATATATATTGTGTGTGTGTGTGTGTGCGTGTGTGTTTTTATTCTTAAGTTATTTACTAAACAATATGTTTTATTTGAATATGAACTTAAAAATTGTAAACCTAATAACGCACTGGAATTTGCGATCTGCCTTTACATTCAATTAAAATGTGAGAATAGTTTTTTTTAAGCTAATTCGGTGCGCTTCTTCTCATCTTCATCTTCGGCTGCACCACTTACGGTGGGACAGTAGACAAGCACTGGCTTGTAATAAAACAAATAAATAAAAATGTTAAACCAGTATTATTTTGTTCGCTTATAATATAAACTAAAATAATTATAAAAAATGTATTCTATATAAGGTATTCACATAGTAAATGAAAGCTCAAACATTTTTTCTTACTTTATGTTGTTTTTTTGGAAATATATAATATATAAGTTCATTCAATATAAACACATTTTTTACTTGAATAGAATTTAATGACAAGAAATATTAACCTTCTTATTAACTACAACTAACTCATAAGAGATATTTATTTTCGTTGATGTTCAAATATAAAATTTACTCGGTAGGTACACGAATAGTTTTTTTAAAATTAATAACAATTTTTAGAATAAGACCTTCTTTTAATCATCTCTGGATAATCAAGGAAGAGTCGTGTTTTCCAGTAATTTTTTTCTATATATGTTAATTTTATGTATATATATATATATATATATATATATATATATATATATATATATGTATAATATTTATGTGAATCTTATACAAGAGGCATAGCTCATGAGCTGTTATTTATTTATATATTTTTATTAATTTAAACTTTCATTAGCAAAATCATATGGATATAAGAGCCTACATAATGATCCCAGTGGGAATATAAAAAAGATCATCCAAAATAAAAAAATATATAAAAAAAATTAATCATGAAATAGTCATGAAGTTCTTGTATTGTCATTGGTTCGTTATACGTCTGCTAAATTTCAAATTATCCAGACGCCCAGAACTGCGTGAAAGTACTTAATAAAATTCTCTTTCGTTCATTTATATATACATACAGGTCCAGATTATAAAATGCGTGTTGATTATATATATTTAATACAATAATTGATCGAATTTTATTGTATTTATTTATTTGACTTTGTCGCAATTTCGCCGCAGTGATATGTAATTTTTTAATATTATTACATAATTAAATATTAAGAATTAATAATAAATTTCAAGAGAATACTGAATAATTTCTTTTTATCTATGTATTCGGCTGCGATGGAAATAAATAAGGCAGATATCATTATTTTTGGTATTTATTGTGGTTGAGAAAACATCATTATTAACGCATTAAGCATTATATATCTATCCTGTAATAGGGAATAAAAAAAATTAATTTGTAATTCAACAAGCACTGCATTATTGGTTATTACTCCATTCCTTCTAGGAACCTTCTAGGCATGAGAGGAGGCCTGTGGCTTATAGTGAGACGTACGAATATAGGCTGTACAAACTTAAGTTTTTTATTTTTGGAGATGCACCTTAATATGTGTATTCAAATATTTGTGTAGAAATATACATATTAATTGTTAGAAAAATTAATTGATTACACATAATTCTGTGTAGAATGATTAAGGAATTCAAATCTATAATAATAATAAACATTGTGCAGGCATTGGTAGCGTTATTGATATGCGCAGCGACATGTGTGTCTGGGAGCGCGGTCTCGTGGCCCGCGGCGGCAGTGGTGCACTCAACTCCGTTGGTGAATACTCTGGTTCAACCAGCTACTACAAAGGGCTTCGCGTACTCCACGACACAATATATTAACGCAGTAAGTGTTAAAATCTTTATATTTTAATAATAAAGGACGGCAACAGTTTGCCAAAACGTTCGTCTCTATAAATATATAGATGTCGTTAAAATAATTAAATTTAATGGAAAGTAAAACGTGACTTGAAAAAACAAGTAATAAAGTAATTTTCACATAACAGCTTCTGAAGATGGGATTTTAATTCTTCTACACTATGAGCCCTTTTTCTACCGACTTCGAAAAGGAGGAGGTACTCAATTCCACTGTATGTTTTTTTAAATGTGTAACCGATTTCGATGATTTTTTTTTATTTGAAAGCTGGTGCTTCTCATGTGGTTCCATATAAATTGGATCAAGGTCTGATCAATAGTTTTTGGGTTATTGTTAGTAATTTATATTGCAGTCGGTTTTACAAAAATTTTAATTTTAAATACATATTCTCTTTAGTTACTGTCATTCATAGGGGGTATAACCAGACCTAACGCAGTAGAACCAGAGTGACCGACATAGCCCAACGGATTAGTAAGCTGAAGTGGCAGTGGGCCGGCCATATAGCTCGAAGAACCGACAACCGATGGGGAAGAAAGGTTCTCGAGTGGCAGCCTCGTACCGGTAGGCGAAGTGTAGGGCGTCCCCCCACGAGATGGAGTGACGACCTGGTAAGACATGCAGGAAGTCGATGGATGCAGGTGGCTCAGGACCGTGCTGGCATTCTTTGGGGGAGGCCTATGTTCAGCAGTGGCCTTGTGAAGGGCTGTAATGATGATGATGATGATGATTCTCTTTAGTCCTTTGAAGCGGCTTTTACTCTTAATTAAAAGTTATTTTTTTACCATTATGACCGGAGTAAGGAACTTAAACTTAAAGTAACAAATGACTAGAACGACAAGTTAAAACCACACACCATGGCACCAACGGGATTATAAGGTGTAATGCTTTATTTGCACCTTATTTTCTGTGAATATGTGCTGTTAGCTGGTTGGTTTTTGTGGTTCATCGGACGCAAGTCTTTTCAGGCTGCAAGCTAAGATATAAGATAGTGGATCTTCTTACGCTACCATGTTAAAACCCATTGTTCTGTTTCTACTTATGAATAAATGATATTATTTAAAATTATATCAATAAATTAAATTTTACCGTTTCCTCTTGTGATTGTCTTTAGAGACTTCTATGGAAAAAATCAAAAAAATTCACGGCCCTCGATCTTGTGTTTGTCAGATATAAAAAATAAACCCTTGAAAAGGAATGAACGAGAGAGAGAGAGAGAGAGAGAGAGAGAGAGAGAAAGACCGTCATATGTACGATACAACTGCGATAACCAATCCGCCGGCTAATCCTATCAAATATGGAAAATTCGTCCTGTCAGAGATTCGTCATGGGAGAGGGCCATCTGCACTTTAATATTATTAATACATGATTATTAAAATCCGAGAGAGGTGATGAATATTTAATAACAATGAATTTTATTTGTACCGTGTAGTAACGGGGTAAGATTCACTACCCCATATCATCCCGTGTGTGTCGTAAGTGGCGACAGAGGGAAACATATTAGATGGCAGCAACGTCTTCTTCTATCGCCTTAAAATAAAAGACTGCGGTTGCCAACCCGCTTGCCAAGCGTGGCAAATATGGCAAATATTTATGAGGCAATATGTGGGGGAGACCTATGTTCAGCAGTGGACTTTAACAGTCTGTGGTAGCGGAATTTTAATTGATTTTTTTTGTACTTACGTTAAGGTCCTGTTAACCTGTAATTGTAAGGACAATTAAAACGTCTTGGTGAACCTTCAGTATTGAGATGGGAAACACATTTTATTATTCATTTTAAAATATGAGTGGATACATACAAAACGCCGATTAACTTTATAATATAAATTAATTTAATTCATTCATTCATTACAGCCTATCGAAAGTCCAATAAGTTGCCTCATGTCCAATCATAGATGATTGCATCTTTTGCGTGCTTGCATTCGGTTTTTATTTCTTACTAAAAATTTAAATATCTCAATAAATTGGGACTATATAAGTTGCGATAGATAGAACTCACTAATGCATTATGACCAGCACTATTAAATACTTAAAATAGCAATTTAAGACACTTATTTTTAACTAGCTTTTGCCCGCGACATCGTTCGCGTGGAGTTCGGTTATATCGAGCCCATGTGTGAAAAAGAGTCTGTTGGTACACGCCACAATTATAACTGGATGTCAAGGGCAAAAGTTGGTAAACTACAAAACTTCTTTATACACCACATTTTTTGCTAATCTATTACTGTGTGCCAAAATTATCAAACTACTGGGCGAGTTTACGCGTGAGTAAGTAAGTAAGTAACCACATAGAATTGCCCATGTGAAAAATAATATTCTTTCAAGTCTATACCCGCAAATTTTAATGTCTGCGCTTGTGATTAGTTTATGGTCATTGCAAAGCAGGCTTTGAGGGGAAACTGTATTCGTTTGAATTCAAAGTGAAGATCATTCGGGATCAAGGGAATTCTTGGTACAAATACAGTTTCCCCTTGCGCACATCCAGTAATAATTGTGGCTTCCACTACATTGCGATGTAACGATTTTACTTTAAGTCTGGTTCCGTTGCACAGTTGAGGAGGTTTTAAATTTCGCAACAACATAACAAGAGGGCCCACGCGCAGAATAAGCTTATGATGTGGAAGACCCGATGGTTTCAGTCAATTAAGAAATTCGGCAGGGTAGTTAACTGCGTCATCTGTATTGACTACAGAGTCTATTGACGTGTACATTTTTTTAGCATTACTTAAAAAATAAGTGACTTTTGTTTTTATAACATCATCTTGTTATTTTTCAGTTACCAGCGCAATATTCGTATGGAATACAACCGCAATATGCTTATCAAATCCCGCAGGTGACAGCTTTCTCACCTTTGCCTGGTTTTCCATCATTATACCCAGTAGCGAGCGCTTCGTATATTCCAACAGGCAGTCTCACTTACCCTCAATTACAACCAGCCGCTCCCAGTCAACCTGAATCACCTTTACAAAGTGCTCCAAGCACTCCAGCACAACCAAGCAATCCAGTTGCCATTTCCTCAGAGCAACAAGCAGGCGACACGGATACGACTGTTATAGAATCGGCAGAATTCGCATCTCGGCAACAAGATCAGCAACGAAAATCTGGTTCTGAGAGTTCTGCACAAACACAAACATCGGAGTATTCATCAATAAATACGGCTCAACAGCAAGGAATTAAGAACGCACCGTCTTATGCAACAAACCCACAAAAAACTCAATTTACTTCGTTACCTCAAATTCCTCAGTTCCCACAGCTTCCCCAATTGCCATCAATCCCACAGCTCCCTCCCTGGCAGGGAGGTCCATCTTTGCCTCAGATCCCGCAACTTCCATCGATTCCACAGTCACCTCCCTCACAGGGAGGTCCTTCTTTGCCTCAGATCCCGCAACTTCCATCGATTCCACAGTTACCTCCCTCACAGGGAGGTCCATCTTTGCCTCAGATTCCGCAATTCCCATCGATTCCACAGTTCCCTCCCTCACAGGGAGGTCCATCTTTGCCTCAGATTCCGCAATTTCCATCGATTCCACAGTTCCCTCCCTCACAGGGAGGTGGCTCTTCACCACAGTTCCCACAATTTCCATCAATTCCGCAGTTCCCTTCAACGCAAGGAGGGTCATTCATCCCAAATTTCCCATCAGCGGATAACTCTAACAAAGGTCTAAATGACGAAGATACAGTTACAGTGGAGTCTGCTTAATTATATTAAAAAGTTTCAGTATATTTAATAAAAGTAAAATTTTTACACGACTCTCTGTAGTTATTATTAATAATATGTAATTCTTTGCTACGATCAGGTGCTAGAATAGTCATATTACAATTAAAATATTTTTTGGTATTTATTACTAGCGATGAAATGAAGATGGTCTATGTAACATAAATAAAAATGTGAAACAATTTATGACAATTTATTCTGTGGAAATTTTGTGCTACAAATTTAAGCGTAAACATGGAGGCATTTTCTAGTCTTCGTGCATTTGCATTAATCCAGATACAGTAAAACTAAAACTAAATAAGATAGTAGGTACATACGAATAGTTCTAAACTCGTCAATTTTTATTTTGCATGAATGCGTGTTTTCACTGGAATTCGAAGACGGGACCCGCACGAAATTCTAGGATTCGCTATTTACTACTATTTAGGTGTACTGCTATCAAGGGTGAAAAGACGCATGTTCGTACTGATAGATAGTACATGGTATATTTTTATGGTTTTAATATGAAATTACTATCTCTACGTGAGAAAATAAAATTTCAATTACGTTTTTTCAAATCTAGTAGATTTAATGTTTCTAAATGAGGTATCTCTGACCGGAGACTAATGATGAAACGCCGCAGGTATCCTCATTTTTTTAGACAAATATTATCGTAGCATATTATGATTACCAAATGGAAAACAATAACAGTACCTACCATCGGTAACTGAGACACGTTCTATTACTTTATTTTTATTACTTTATTAACCTTTTATTAATTTTAATACGTGGTAGAGCCTTGCTGCATCTATATTATGGTTGCACCACGAATGGATTGACTCGACCGGGGAAGGACTACACTATTACAGAATACCAGCGTAAAATAATATAATGGTATAGAGAACTGGAGACCATTTTTACTGGATACCAGGCATTCCATCGTAGTCTTCATTCCTCAGGGGTGACAACGCATCTGCATTTTGATTCGTACTCGAGGGTGAATGTAGATGTCACAAGAAAATACAGGAACACAGAATCTACTTAGCATCAGGTGAACTGTATTCGTTTGCCTCTCTTATTCTATGATAAATAACTAAATAGTGCATATCAAACCCGAGCAGACCAGTCTCCGCAACAGCACCGTAGATTTTCCAGTTCAACGAACAGTAGACTAGGGAAAGGCAAGAGCATGCATTATTAGCAAGGGCACGCAGTAACAACAGTCGCACCAGAAACTGTGATTCTCAGCTTAAAGGAAGCGACGGAATGATCCAAGCAGGTCACTTCTGAAATCCATTTTTTCGCAATACCTACTAGGAATAGAAATGTGTATAAAGGGAACTAGTAATTTACACTTTTTTCCCCGGAGGTAGATTCTGATATTATCACAGTATAGTTTGAAACTCTCGATATTACTCACTCAAGATCAAAAAGCATATAATCACTACGTTTTACTAGAGACCTCACAATTTTATAATAACATGTCAAATATCGATGTTAGATACAAACCCTCAGAGTAATTACTGGTACATGTAGGTATGTTATTATTCTGAGCACTAGTCTAGTCTAGTAGTGGTCTACTTGATTGAGATATCGCTAAAAGCTGATATATCAAATAAAAATTGGTATACTCATATAATAGTACAGATATTATTGTATATATTTACGGATATAGCAATGTACACTTTTTGTACACTGTATATTATGCAGAAACAACACACCAACAATATTACACACTATAAATATTGATTATAGATTAAAGCTTAGACAATAGCTAACACTAAAAGCTAACACAATATGAAAATGAATTTATCATCATCACCATCATTACAGCCCTTCACAAGTCCGATGGTAAATTTAGGTCTCTCCCAAGCCATGTGACAAATACAGTTCAGAGTCTCCAGAGCCACCAGCACACATCGACTTCCTGCATGTCTTAACAGGTCGTCATTATATGCTGGTCGTCGCTCTATCTAGAAAGAGGCCGTCCTACACTCCGACCACCATTCTTTTGTCTTTGATTATCGATTCATCGAGCTATATGGCTCGCCAACTGCCATTTTATCATTTTGATCGTTAAAATATATGTTATTAAAATAGGTTGGCAAATTTTACCTTATTTGATTAGCGCGGGGATTTGAATTTGAACTACTAAAGCTTTATTCAGTTAACATAAATATTACAACTACACAAAGCAAAAATAAGTTTAATCATATGCTTAAAACACATGAGTACCCTAGATAAATAAGACAATTTTATTTTTGCCTGCCAGGACAATATTTCGATGCTACTAGAAATTTCTACGATTAACATTACTATTATAGATTAGTAATATATACAAGCGAATCACTTCCACTAACAATGTTCTAGTCTAGATTTTAGACCTGATTTCTAGCATTTTTTAAATTCTGTATGCCGTACCGTACCGGGGCGGTTCGGTAGTATTATATGAACAAGCACCAAAGTCGCGACGCGTGTCATCTCGGAGTAAAATGACCCTTATTTATGATTCTAAGACAAGAATCTTAAGACATAAAAACATTTAAACGACATTTTTTAAATTAATCACTTTAAAATACTGAATGTTGAATTACGAGTATTAAATTAAAAGTTAAATGGTACAGGATATGGAAGCCATAAAACGCAGACTCAAAAAAATTCATTTACATTTTATGGTTCCTTTAACTTTTACACGAATTAGTAAAAATTGATATAATATTATTATTTTGTGGGGTATCTATATAGTTCACTCATCTGGTTGGGCTGTATAAATATATAATTGTAAATGAAATTGATAAACATACATAAATATCAACAAAATAAAATAAATACGAGGGTGGATTGAAAAGTACTCGGCCTAACACAGATCCATTCAATTCTAAAAATCAAATCTACCCACATTATTTAGTTCAGTTCAGACTAGTTCATTGTGTGAAGTTCGAAACGTGTGCGATAATTAGTTGTGATTTTATAAATTTATTAACAAAGTAATCGGACATAATTTCCGCGAATGGAGCAAATCGAGCAGCGTGCCGTCATTAAGTACCTCCATAAGAAGGGGCTATCATCAAAAGCCATCCATAATGACATGGTCAGTACATTAGGCGATTGTGCTCTGTCATATTCATCCGTCAAAAAATGGATAGCAGAATTTAAGCGTGGTAGAGAGAGGGTGAAAGATGAACCCCGCTCTGGAAGGCCTTCGACGTCAACTACTGACGAAAATATTAAAAAAGTACTTGATTTAATAATGGGAGACCGCAGATTAAAAATTAGAGAGATAGCCGAGATTATAGGCATCTCTTATGAACGAACTCAAAACATCATTGTCAACGAGTTGCGTTTCCACATGGTGTCTGCGAGGTGGGTTCCGCGACTGCTTTCAGTTGAACAAAAAAGGACGCGATTGACTATTTCACGCGACTGTTTGGAGTTATTTGAAGCCGATGCAGATGATTTTTTGAATAGTTTTGTTACTATGGACGAAACATGGGTTCATTACTGTACACCGGAAACAAAACAACAATCAAAACAGTGGAGAAGACCTGGTTCACCACCCCCTAAAAAGGCTAAGTCGATTTTGTCGGCAAATAAGGTGATGGCTTCAGTATTCTGGGACTCGAAAGGTGTGATTATGATTGATTATCTTGAAAGGGGTCAGAATATAAACTCTGATTACTACTGCACCTTACTACGTCGTTTACGAGAGGAAATAAAAGAAAAACGTCGAGGAATGCTCAGAAGAAAAGTCCTGTTTCATCAAGATAACGCCCGTGTTCACACGTCAGTACAGTAAATGGCTGAAATTCACAACTGTGGCTTTGAACTGTTATCGCATCCGCCGTATTCACCTGATCTGGCACCATCAGACTTCTTTCTGTTCCCTAACCTAAAAAAGCACTTGGGAGGTCAAAGATTTTCGACAAACGACGAGGTCAAAGCAGCTGTAGACGCATATTTTGACTCTAAGGAAGAATCATTTTTTTTCAACGGTCTAAATGCTTGGAAGGGGAGGTGGCAAAAGTGTATTGAACTTGATGGTGATTATGTAGAAAAATAAAAATATAACTGATTTAGTATTTGTTTATTTTCTTGGTTAGGCCGAGTACTTTTCAATCCACCCTCGTACATAAAAAATACATAAATAAATAAAAACCCAAACAGATGGAAGCTTATTACTATTATTGTTATTCTTTATTTTAGAAATTTCTTTCCATAGAGTGAGTAAGTAATTACAAAAAGTACTTATAAGCTAGAGTTAGTAAATAAATAAAATTAAAATGTTACGTATTACCTACTCTATTATTATTATTTCTATATATTATTTCTACTTATTAAAAATATTTTTATTATAATGTCACACATAAAAATATATTCGCAAAATTAGTAATAAGAATTAAAGATAAAAAAAAGGTAAAAAGGGTCTCCGGTTCTCTACACACACCATACGAAACATAGCAGTATTAAGCTGCTATTTTACGATGGTATTCTGTGAGAGCGTGGACTTCCCCCGTCGAGCCGACCCATTTGTACTACAACTATACTACTAATAGCTGCAGCATGGCTCTACCACGTTAAACATTTCTCTTATGATTCTATGGTAAAGAAGACTTTATATTAAATATCATGTTATTTTTTAATAGTAGTAAAATATGGTCACTATGACCTCTTATACGCGTTAGAAACCAATTAGCTATAAGCTTAAGGATTTACAAGTGGCCGAAATACTGTTGTGGCTCATTTGAAGTAATCCCATTTAAAGCAAAATTGATCTGGAAACCACTTTGCATGATTTATTATTTTCCGCCAGCACGTGCAAGTCTTGAGTGTTCGATACTCTCAAACGGACAATATGCACCCGACCAAGCGAAGAGCACGGAGTGCCCAAATGAATTCACGCCACTTTGTCTGACTGGTACTTTAATGGCGATTGTACCCTTTAAATTGAAATGGTAAGTTATTTAAAATAACTGTAATGTGGTAAGTCAAAGCACATTCTTCTTTAGCTGCTCAGAATCAGAATAGTGTCTCTTATAATATCGCTCCCCAGCTCTGTGACTCGATGCCTGGTGCCGTTATACAATCTCGGTACGTGAAGTTTACGCATCAGCAGAACTGGGACTCGGACATTTACGTCAAGCTTATGCGAAGGCAAGGCCGTTAATGAGGGCTAATCATTTTCTACTCACCAGATGTCGCTAGTTGACAGTGAGGTAAAGTTTTTTGTTACACAATGTAATTTAATTAAGAAGTTGGTTTTTAATAAAAGTTTACCAGTTATCTAGAGTATTATATTAATACACAAAACAATGGCTCAGTGGTTCGCTCTTTAATTTATTGCACATTTTTAACTTTTTTTTTAATTTACCTTTTTATGAATATCTGTGGTTTAGTTTATTTATTTTTAATCGTATTAATATAAAATATAGCTAATAGTACAGAAAGAAACAGTAACCTTTATATTTTTAAACAAATTAACTTCCCCACTATGAAATCTGTCATATATTATACCTCACTTTTAAGTGGTGTCACCCTGGTGGCAGAAAAAGTCGTGGATAGTCAGATAGTCATTCAAAGGACTTAGGAAGCGCGATTGAGTAGGCAGCATTGTCACCACTAATAGTATAAAAGTATCTAGCGAAGAGTATCGTAATTTGCGATTCGACGACTGTCACGTGTAATTTTTATCTATTTATTTTAATAACTGATTTTCTTGGTGAAAGCACCGACCGCTCACAGAACCAATGTTCATTATGCATATTATTAATTAAACTTAGAAAACTCGTGCATAAGTTAATCTTTTGTCGCCGCAACGCAAAAAAAAATGAGAATTTAATTTTGCCATCCGCGTCAGTTTCCATTTTTTTTGCGCCCAGAAGCAGTTGGAAAAAGGGCTACCCATTACGTAGGGAGGCGGAAAATGCATTTATGCATATCACGACAGCCGGTCTGTCGTGGTTATGCGGGACTCACTGCCTACGGGGGACCTAAGTGATACCCGCTAAAAACCGCCTTTGGGGACTGTGTAAGCTTCTTATGCCGGATCGAAAGCGACCCTCTTTTGGGAAAAGAGTTCGCAGGCGTCTACGAGCCGCTGAGGGAGTGCCTACTAAGGCAAATTAATTATGAATGAAATTTATTATGAGTTGGCCTGAGCCGCCAGAAGGCAGTTCAGGTCGTTTGAAAGTTTATTAGGCGGGTCCGAGAGGGAGTTCCTCGGCCTGCGGACGCTATAGCGAGAGGGGGGTGGGGCTGCATAATTAGCTGCCTCCCGAATAAGTTTATTGGAATGCGACTCTGAGGCTTTGAAGAAGTTCTCAGAGAGTTTTTTAAGGAATTGTTGTATTGTAGGGATTTCTAAGTCCCGATGGAGGTCGGCATTACGGACGTACCAAGGTGCGTTCGTAGCTCGACGACAGAATAAGTTTTGAACTATTTGAAGTTCGTTAATAATTTTGGAATTAGCATGCGCAAATATAGGGGCCGCGTAAGACATTACCGGTCGTATACAGACTTTATAAAGGGTTCGCTTATTTCGGATGGACATTTTACTATGTCTGCCCAACATACAGTTGAGCCTACATAGATAAAAACGAGCTATACGGGTTACTCTTTTGACATGAGGCTCGAAAGTGAGCCTCGTGTCAGGGTGACACCTAAATATTTAGCAGACGTATGCCAGGGGACAGAGGTCCCTAACATACGCATTGGTGGAGTATTATTGTTACGGCGTCGTTTATAATCGAAGTGAACTGCGGAGCTTGTTCCGTACGGAAGGTAGTGTGGTACCTTTGCAGTATAGAGCAGTGTCATCTGCGAAGAGGGAGAGCTGGACACCTTTCGACGGGATTGGAATGTCGTTGGTGTACAAGATGTAGAGGAGGGGAGCAATTACTGATCCCTGAAGAACACCAGCTTTGATGGGGCGCTGAAAGGAGAGCGTGCCTTCGTGTCTAAAACGAAAGGCACGATGTTGTAAGTAAGAGGCCTCGAGACGTACTAGACTATCGGGGAGACCTATTTTGTATAGTTTGTAGATAAGGCCTGTATGCCAGACTCTATCAAAGGCTTTAGCTATGTCGAAAAAGACCGCGATGGTCTTATGACGACGAGGATAAAAACCACTGAGGATATATTCCACAATACTGTGAACTTGTTGGGGACAGGAGTGTTTCGCTCGGAAACCGAATTATTGGGGAATGATAAGAGGGTCACTGTCTGTGGGAAACAGATGGCGCCTCATGCGAGTTTGGATGACTCTTTCGAAGAGCTTGCCCATGGCCTTGAGGAGGCTTAAGGGGCGATGACTGGAGGGAAGGTTGAGAGGCTTGCCTGGTTTGGGAATACCAATGACAGTTGCCTCTTTCCACGTAGTGGGAAAGTGACTAAGATTGAAGCAGACGTTGAAGATAATAGATAGGAGGGTTAACACCTGCTCTGGAAAGTGTTTAAGGGCTTGGTTGGAGATGCCATCTGTGCCCGGAGCCTTTTTGGGCTTAATGCCTTTGATGAGGGATGAGATCTCATCATTGGACACAGTGATAGGGTCAGAGGCTGTAGGGGGTGAGTTCCGGCGGCGGACCTCATCCTCCACTGCCTGAATATGTGACGGGTCGACAGGTTGAGAGTTAGGAGAGCATTGTGCGGCAATGCTGTCTGCAAAGCACTCAGCCTTTTCATCGTCCTTGGAGGCAACCGTACCGTCGGGGCGGGTGAGAGGGAGAGTGTGAGTGGTAGCGTCTATATGGAGGGCTCTAGCCATCTGATAGTACGCTGTATGTGAGGGAGATATATTCTCCATGAGTTCACTCCTTTGGAGGTCTCGAAGTTCGGAGAGGCGGAAACGGAGTTCTCGTTGAAGACGATTGGCCGTACGCCTATATTCGCGGGTGGGATATTTTGCTGCTCTCCGGAAAACAGCTTTTTTGGCTTTTAATAGGTTGCTAATGTGTAAGGGAAGCCCACTATTATTAGCAACCGGAACGACCCTTTCATTCTCCTTAAGGGAGGATTTTATAAGGGTTGAGAGTGAATCGACCGCGGTGTCAATTTTTTTGGGACTGTCTAAGTCTAAGTCCGACGAAAAGGAGATGGGGGAGTCCTGTGAGTCCAGAGCTTTAGCTAGGGACTCCTTGAAACCCTTCCAATTAGTGAAGGTTTTCGTGGTTGTTAAGGGGGGTGGCTGATGGCCAAGAATAAGGGAGACCGGTCGGTGATCGGATCCTATATCGTCTAGTGTCTCGATTGACCTGAGGTTGAGAGAAACTCCTTTGAGTAACGCAAAATCTAGTATATCGGGGGCGTGATCGGTGTTATCGGGATAGTGCGTAACACCGAGGGGACTGTGGACAGTAATGTCAAGAGACTGCTTTATTTCAAGCAGTTTCTTGCCACTATGAGAGGTAGAACGGCATGTCCATTCAGTATGCTTGGAGTTAAAATCTCCAAAATGACTGAATTGCCTAGAGATAAGATGGCCTCAAAATCTTCTTTGAGGGGGAGGTTTCCACTGGGGATGTAACAGGAGGCTATGACTAAAAACTGATGTCCCGTCATAGCTAACCTGCATATCGTAGCTTCCATATTGGTAAGCTGCGGAGTATTAATATGAGAGCAATGCAGTGTCTTCTTGTAATAAATGGCCGTACCGCCGCCTCGGCGGTCGGGCCTGTCATTACGAAGAAGAAAATATTTTTTAATGAAAAGGCCTTTAATGTCCTTAGATTTAAGATTGGTTTCCTGTAAGAGCAGGAAATCGGCTTCGCGATCTCGAAGGAAGAGCTTAAGCTCTGGGAGGTTAATTAGCAAACCGCGAATGTTAAATGAAACAAGCGATAACCCTTTAGGCCTAATACGACCGTGACTTTTAGGCAGAGCAGATTGCTCTGTCATTGTTAAGTTAATTAAGTTAACTTAACTTACAATGAACACAAAAGATTATTATGCTCTACAAGAGTGAGGAGACGGTCTTTGAATTTGCGCGCTAATACCGCGACTTCATTGATGTCAATGTTCCTTATCGCGGCGTAAACCATGTTAAGGTCATCGACCATTGAGGGTTGTTTTTGTTGAGGAGCGGAGGTTGCCCGCGGTGGGTCGGCCTTTTTGGGGCCCCAGGGAAATACTGGAGCCTGCGTAGGCTGTGAGAAGCGCGGAGGGGCCTAAGAGGGGCCTGAAGGGGCCTAGGGGGACCCTGAGGGGGTCGTGAGAAGCCCTGGAGTGGCTGAGATAAGCCCTGACGGGGCTTCCTTGAGTATAGAGCCGGGAATGATCGGTCATTGACCGGCGGTGGGACTTGTCTAGTAGGACGAGGACGAAGAGCGCACGGGCAGCCTCTGTAGCTTGCCGGGTGGCCTGTTTGCTGGCACAGGACGCACGCGGGTGGGGATTCGGCATCTTTGGGCCGGGGACACTCTTTCGTGTTGTAGGGGTCGAGGCACTTAACGCACCTGGGTGGGGCGGAGCAATTGGCTGCCGCATGACCATACAACTGGCAGCGGTGGCACTGCGCCGGGTAACCACGTCTATGCGGTGGCTCAACATGCACTCCCGACAAGCCACACACAGTGCGTACTTGCCGGAAGATTGTTTTCGCCTCCGGAACTTTAGTAAGAATGACTAAAACTAACGGGTATCTCAACCCGGTTCTGCTGTGCATTTTATGCACAGCCTCAACGGGGAATTCTTGTGACTTAAGGTCCTCAAAGATCTCCTCGTTGGAGAGTTCGAACGGGACGCCTCGGATAACGGCCCTGACTTTACGCTCTTCCGGAAGAGCGTAAGTGTGGTAGGACACACGTTCATTTGTAAAAAGCCTTGTAAGGCGGCGAAAGTCGTCTATGATTTGCGGGATTTTTATAGCTATTTTAATAGCTACACCCATGTTGGTAGCTTGGTCATATTTGATGCCTGCATCATAGCAGATCTTACTGAGGCGAGTAAATTCGGACTTGTCTCTTAGAAAGACAGGGGGCGGGACTTGCTTCTTAGCAAGTATGGGAGCGCAACGAGAGGCCGGTTTTGACGGCGCTGGGATGTCTAGCGACATAAGGGGGGTCGGGGCAGCGGCGGAGGCTGCGGGGGAAGAGGCGGCAGCTAGAGCTGCGGGTTCGCGGCGCGTTTTACGCCGCGCTTTGATGTCACCGTTGTGAAAGAGGAATCACCGGAACCGGCGGAGTCAGAGGACTCCAATGTCCTGGTGCCAGACTTAGTGGCGGGCCTCTTCTGGGAGGCCTATACGGAGGAACCGGAGTCGGAGTACGAGCACTCCATATCTAGTTCGAAAGGGGCGAATGAGTTTCGGGACTCAAGGTGGGCCGCTATAACGGGCGGCGGTTGACTTGCCTGAAGGGCGGGAGTAGCCAAAATGGCCAGGGCTGCGACAAGAGCCTGCGGGTCATCCATCCTAGTGATGGCGGCGAATAGGGAACCTTTTAGGTCTTGGGTGGACATTCTAAAGTTCATACGTTCTTATCTAATGCAGTAGGGCGGGGGTCACCGTTTTCAAAAGAACGGGACGTTCTTAACTAAGATAGTAAGGACCCCTGTTCTCAAAAGAACAGGGTCTTGCTCTGAAAAGAGCAAGTAAGGTATTCTAAGAAACACAATCATAACACAATTATAAGAAATAACTATATATTAAACAAATAGTTAATAAAATAAACTAAATAAATTTATAAACTAATCTACGATATTAAAAGCGGTCAGTTAAACCTCCCCGACCGGAGGCGGGGGGTAAGAGCTGAGAGTTAGCGTAAAGTCACTTACAGAGCTTCGGCGCTATAGAGCGCTAACAGAATAACGAAGCGCGGTAAGCGGAAGGGGCACTAACGTAGGGACGTTAGCGCGCGCGGATAACCTGAACACATGTCACTCGGAAGCAACGGCGCAGGCGGAATCGTTATGAGTCGACCCTCTCGTATTTATAGTAGCTTACTTGCATAGGCGCCTGCCGCAGCGTGTTGCGCGTCGGATGAAGTTTTTCCACCCCGGATCACAGTGGCGACGGCTTGATACATGCGTTAATTTCATCCGCCGATGTGCCTTCCTCAATAATATACAGGGTGTTCCAGTAATGGTAGATAATCTGGTACGTACGTGTTCGGGTGGGGGGAGGTGGCCTCGGTTCCCTAAGAAAAATTCTATCCCGAACGGTTCGTACGTAACGGTGGTAAACTATTCCACAATGAAATTGTGCGAAGAAGAAAACATCTTCTAAATCGCACAGTGATGGACCGCCAATCATCCAGATGGTGTAGATGGAATCGGGAGTTCTGCCGCGATGTGCGTTCGTGAAATTTGGCGGCTGGGATTAATCCGAACAATTCCTCTGAGCCCTCCCCGTGGTAAATGCGAAAGAAAATGCAAAGAGATGCAACATCTTTTCGCAGCGCCAAGGAGTCGAGCCGATCGGAAAGGACTCGTCCGAAGTCGTCGACCGCTCTGTCCTGTACGCATTGTACAAAATTTTAGCCACCCTTATATCATCAAAGTTAGCTGAAGTCCTCATTACAAAACCCAAAGTCTTACTAGCCAACTCTCAAATGGATGTCATATGATTGTGAAAACTCAATTTACTATCTAATATTAAACCTAAGTCACGTATGTCATATACACTTACCAAAGGCGCGTCGTATAAGTTATAATTAATAATGACAGGATTCTGTTTTAATGCAAAAGTGATAACCTTGCATTTAGACACATTAAGAGGAAGATGGTTCAGTTCACTCCATTTCGATGCCGCATCTATGTCTCGTTGAAGAGCCTGTGCATCAGCAACACTACCAATCGCCAAACTTAATTTTAGATCATCTGCGGATAACAAACACTTCGCAAATTTTACTTTGGTAGGCAAGCCATTTATAAACATTAAAAACAGCGTAGGGCCAAGAGTACTACCCTGACTCACCCCAGATCTAGTGAAATAATCAGCGGATTCGAAACCACTCACTCTAACAAATTGACGACGATTATCCAAATAGCTAGCAAAGAGTTAAAGAAGTTAGTAGTCGTTGCACGATTCTTTCGAAACCCATGTTGACTCTCATGCAAAATGTTATCTACCTGATTCCTAATGCGAAAGTCCAACATGGTTTCAAATATCTTCGCCAGAACCGAAAGCACCGCAATAAGTCTAAAAGCAGAAACATCTTTTCCAGGTTCTCCCTTTGGAACAGGTGTCACCCTAGATAGTTTCCATTGTTCTGGCTATTTAGCCTAGACAGGCTAAAAATAACAGGGACAGATTAAAAATAAACAAACGCGGTGAACGAAGAGCTGGCGCACAATCCTTGACCAGAAATGCAGGAATGCGATCAGGGCCACCAGCAGATCGTGGTTTTAGGCGTCTTATTGCCAATCTAAAATCACTTTCGTCTACTTGCCTGACTGAGATGGGCATCACGTTATTTTGTGAGTTAGCCGCATTTTCGGTATCTACATAATTTAATAGGGGCTTTTCATTATGGAATACTGAGCCAAAATATTCAGCAAAGGCATTAGCCGCATCTTGATCTGTTACTTCTGCACCTATATAACTATACGTTTTAGTATGTCGTCTTTCTTTCTTTTTATCACTAACATATTTCCAAAAAAATACCGGATCGTCAATTATGCTTTTCTGTATCAACTTAAGGTGCTGCTCATATGCGTTGTTAATTAAGGTTTTAACCCTCCATCGATAAAAGCTAAACAGTTCTTTGTTAAATAATTTGCCTCCTTGCTTAAATCTCTTAAGATGAAAATATTTTCTTTAATATTTTCTATGATCTCAGGCGTGAACCACTTCGGATTGACATACTGACGATGATTTGGAGAAAGCTTTTTATTTGGTACATATAAATTAATAATTTCTTTCAATTTGTTGTAAAAAAAATTTACGGTCGCATTTACGTCTGTAAAAGTCATTAACTCGGACCAATATAATTTAGCTAACGCAGTATATAGACCTTGTAAGTCGGCTTTACGCCAATTCCAATCCGGGATCGCATCCGAACTCTCATCAGGCGAAGACCGCAGCCCAGGCAAGAACTCCCCGTATGAGAGATTGATTTTGACGTCCAACGAAGAATACTCATCTATTGGCACGAGTGGATCCAATCCAGGCAACACCTTCAGTTGGTTACGGTCATAGTCACTGAACACGAGATCTAACAAGCCAACGCGAGTATTAAGTATCTTATTATGTTGCTGTAGATTACAGGAGTCACAAAAAATATTAAATTGAGTTTTAACATTAGTGCTGCAAGAATTAAGATTAAAATCACCTAATACTAATTAAATTCAAATTTGAATAAGTACACAAAGCATTTTCTATGCAGGTCAGAACATCAATATACTGATCGTAGCAATAATTTGGTGGTAGGTACACCACACAACATAAAAACTTTACATTTTTGCAGCTCACAAGTGCGAATATTAGTTCCTTATCAGGTGCCATACCGTCAATATCCGAAATCACCCGAACCTCACAGCTATCACGCACATCCAACAATACTTCTCCCCAACCAACGTCACCTAACCTATCTTTTCGAACCACAATATAGCTTGAGGGAAATAGTTCATTATCATTGATATGCAGAAGAAACAGCGTTGGTGATAGCACGCAGCCTTGTGGAACACCATCGTTAATAGGCTTGTAGTCGGAGCATGCACCGTCTACAATGACCTTGATGCTCCGATCTGCAAGAAAGCTGGTGATCTATTTGCACAACTTCTCGGGAAGCCCAAAGGAAGGGAGCTTTGAAAGAAGCGCTTTGTGTCAAACCCGATCGAAGGCCTTCGCAATGTCCAAACTAACGGCCAATGCCTCCCCCTTGGACTCTACTGCCTCCACCCATCTGTGAGTCAAGTAGACCAGAAGATCACCAGCTGATCGACCCCGACGAAAACCATATTGGCGGTCACTAATCAGCTGGTGATCCTCAAGGTACCGCATGAGGTGGCAGTTTATAACGGATTCCATTATTTTGGAGAACAAGGGGGTGATGGCGATAGGCCTGTAGTTGAACGGGTCTGAGCGTTCGCCTTTTTTAGGGATCGGGTGGACAAAAGCTGTGTTCCATGATTTTGGGACTACGCCTAGAATAGAATAGAATAGAATGATTTTTATTCAATATTTATTTACCACTAGTTCGGAAAATAGCTCTGTCCTGGGAAGAACCAGCAAGAAACCCAGCGGGACTTTTTTTTTAAACATAATTTCACTTAACAATAATTTTGTTTATACAATTTTAAATGAATTTTCATAGAACCAGCATGGTGGCGATCACCTTATTCCCAGGGGTTATTTTCATTCATGTGTTCCTTGATATTATAATAACCCTTTTTGTACAGTTTTTCTTTAATAAAACTTTTAAACTTGTTTATTGACAAACTTTGAACATGTTCTGGGATTTTGTTGTAAAAGCGTATACATTGCCCCATAAATGTATTACTAATTCTGTGGAGTCTAGTAACTGGCATTACAAGCTTATGTTTGTTCTTAGTGTTTAAGATATGAACATCTTTATTCTTATTAAAGCTATTTATGATTTTATATACATACATTACATTTTCATAAATATATTGCGATGCCAAAGTTAATATGTTTATTTCTTTAAATTTTTCTCTGAGGGACTCTTTACAATTTAGATTATAAATCGCCCGTACGGCTCTCTTTTGCAAAACAAATATAGCTTCAATATCAGTCGCATTACCCCATAGTAAAATTCCATGAGACATTACGCTATGAAAGTAACTAAAATACACTAACCTAGCCGTCTCAACATCTGTGAGACTTCTAATCTTTCTTACAGCATATGCTGCAGAACTAAGTCTGCTTGCTAATTTAGATATATGGGGGCCCCATTGAAGTTTCGCGTCAATAGTAATACCGAGAAAAACAGTGGTATCCACAAGACTCAACTCCTCCCCATTTAAGAGCACATTGGTTTTCGAATATTTTACATTAGGTATTGTAGGTACTAGGGAGTAGGAGCACCGGAAAAGACGCGTTAGAATCGGTGCCAACTCCGGAGCAAACGTCCTCAGCAATATGGGGGCATTCCGTCAGGCCCACTCGACTTGTTGATGTCCAGGGAGAGGAGTGCATTCTGAACCGAGCGCTGTGAGAACCACACATCCGGCATGGAGCACTCATACCACGGGATGGTTGGCGGTGTGTTGCCCCCGTTATCAAGAGTCGAGTTGGACGCAAAAAGGGAGCCTAAAAGGTCAGCTTTCTCTTTTGCGGCGTGGGCCAGTGAGTCGTCCTCCCTGTGCAGAGATGGTAGTGATGGCTTACAGAAATTCCCTTGGACAGCCTTGGAATCACCCGAACCTCACAGCTATCACGCACATCCAACAATACTTCTCCCCAACCAACGTCACCTAACCTATCTTTTCGAACCACAATATAGCTTGAGGGAAATAGTTCATTATCATTGATATGCAGAAGAAACAGCGTTGGTGATAGCACGCAGCCTTGTGGAACACCATCGTTAATAGGCTTGTAGTCGGAGCATGCACCGTCTACAATGACCTTGATGCTCCGATCTGCAAGAAAGCTGGTGATCTATTTGCACAACTTCTCGGGAAGCCCAAAGGAAGGGAGCTTTGAAAGAAGCGCTTTGTGTCAAACCCGATCGAAGGCCTTCGCAATGTCCAAACTAACGGCCAATGCCTCCCCCTTGGACTCTACTGCCTCCACCCATCTGTGAGTCAAGTAGACCAGAAGATCACCAGCTGATCGACCCCGACGAAAACCATATTGGCGGTCACTAATCAGCTGGTGATCTTCAAGGTACCGCATGAGGTGGCAGTTTATAACGGATTCCATTATTTTGGAGAACAAGGGGGTGATGGCGATAGGCCTGTAGTTGGACGGGTCTGAGCGTTCGCCTTTTTTAGGGATCGGGTGGACAAAAGCTGTGTTCCATGATTTTGGGACTACGCCTAGAATAGAATAGAATAGAATGATTTTTATTCAATATTTATTTACCACTAGTTCGGAAAATAGCTCTGTCCTGGGAAGAACCAGCAAGAAACCCAGCGGGACTTTTTTTTTAAACATAATTTCACTTAACAATAATTTTGTTTATACAATTTTAAATGAATTTTCATAGAACCAGCATGGTGGCGATCACCTTATTCCCAGGGGTTATTTTCATTCATGTGTTCCTTGATATTATAATAACCCTTTTTGTACAGTTTTTCTTTAATAAAACTTTTAAACTTGTTTATTGACAAACTTTGAACATGTTCTGGGATTTTGTTGTAAAAGCGTATACATTGCCCCATAAATGTATTACTAATTCTGTGGAGTCTAGTAACTGGCATTACAAGCTTATGTTTGTTCTTAGTGTTTAAGATATGAACATCTTTATTCTTATTAAAGCTATTTATGTTTTTATATACATACATTACATTTTCATAAATATATTGCGATGCCAAAGTTAATATGTTTATTTCTTTAAATTTTTCTCTGAGGGACTCTTTACAATTTAGATTATAAATCGCCCGTACGGCTCTCTTTTGCAAAACAAATATAGCTTCAATATCAGTCGCATTACCCCATAGTAAAATTCCATAAGACATTACGCTATGAAAGTAACTAAAATACACTAACCTAGCCGTCTCAACATCTGTGAGACTTCTAATCTTTCTTACAGCATATGCTGCAGAACTAAGTCTGCTTGCTAATTTAGATATATGGGGGCCCCATTGAAGTTTCGCGTCAATAGTAATACCGAGAAAAACAGTGGTATCCACAAGACTCAACTCCTCCCCATTTAAGAGCACATTGGTTTTCGAATATTTTACATTAGGTATTGTAGGTACTAGGGAGTAGGAGCACCGGAAAAGACGCGTTAGAACCGGTGCCAACTCCGGAGCAAACGTCCTCAGCAATATGGGGGCATTCCGTCAGGCCCACTCGACTTGTTGATGTCCAGGGAGAGGAGTGCATTCTGAACCGAGCGTTGTGAGAACCACACATCCGGCATGGAGCACTCATACCACGGGATGGTTGGCGGTGTGTTGCCCCCGTTATCAAGAGTCGAGTTGGACGCAAAAAGGGAGCCTAAAAGGTCAGCTTTCTCTTTTGCGGCGTGGGCCAGTGAGTCGTCCTCCCTGTGCAGAGATGGTAGTGATGGCTTACAGAAATTCCCTTGGACAGCCTTGGCAAGAGACCAGAATGCACGGGTTCCCGAAGCAAGGCGAACTAGTTTTTCGCCGATTCTGCCTATGTGCTCTGACTTTGCCTTGGCAATAACTCTTTTGAAGGCCCTGGAGGCGAAGTCATACTTCTTTTTAAGTATGCTGGTGTTTACATCCCGAGACACCGAAGCCGCAGCCCAGGCTTGATAACACTCCTGCTTACTGCGTAATGCAGTCTTACAGGAGCGACCAAACCAAGGCTGAGATCTGCCTCCGATGGGTACCACAGGTGATGGAATAAATAGTTCCATTCCCTGTAGCACTACATCAGTGACAGAGTCAGCAACAGCGCTGGGATCCGGCGAGAAGCAAACCCGCCCCCATGGGTAGGATGCAAAGAAAGAACGCATTCCATCCCAATCTGCCGACCTGTAATGCCAAACACGGCGGCAACCTGCAGAACGCAACCGCGAGGGGAGCGTGAGTGGCACCACACTCCGGATCAGACAATGGTCCGAAGAGCCAAGAGGGGCATCGACGGAAACCTGATATCCGTCCGGATGAGTCAGCAGAAGGTCCAACAGGGAAGGTGTATGATCCTCAACATCTGGAATCCGCGTAGGAGGTGTAACCAGTTGTGTCAGACCATATGCCAAGGCAAAGTCATTAACAGATCTCCCCGCATGATCGTTTAAACGTGAACCGAGCCATTCGGCGTGGTGGGCGTTAAAATCGCCAAGGATCACGATCTCTGCGGATGGGACCTGTTGTAGCAAGGAATCTGTACCCATTTGGACGTGGTCGATGAGTCAGTCTGTTTCGGTATTACCGCTATGGGACCTATAGAGGCACCCGTACATATAATATATAATATAATAGATTTTTATTATTTTTTACTTTATTTAACTGCTAAGTTTGAGCACCTGTGGTGAAAAAGAAAACGTATAGGACCTGTGTGGCGTAAATGGTTCGCCTATATCATAAGGATTCTAAAACATCAGCATCATCATTACAGCCGTTCATAAGTCCACCGCTGAACATAGGCCTCCCCCAAGGAATGCCACAAAGCACGGTCCTGAGTCACCTGCATCCATCGACTTCCTGCATATCTTACCAGGTCGTCACAGCATCTAGTGGGAGGGACCGCCATACATTTCGTCCGCCGGTACGACGCCGCCACTTGAGAACCATTTTTCCCCATCGGCTGCTGTCGGTTCTTCGAACTATATGGCCGGCCCATTGCCACTTCAGCTTACTAATCCGTTGGGCTATGTCGGTCACCCTGGTTCTACTGCGGATATCCTCATTTCTAAGTTTATCACGCAGAGAAACTCCGAGCATAGCCTCTCCATAGCTCGCTGAGCGACCTTGAGCTTCCACATCCGACCAGCAGTGAAAGACCACGTCTCAGTACCATAGGTCATCACTGGCAACACGCACTGGTTGTACAGTCTTGTTGTTAAGTTTTGAGGTATACATCTTTTGAGGTTTATATCATTTGAGGTAAACATCAGCATACCATGTACTTAATGTCATTACTTACTGAGCTATAGCCGTTAATGTGTAAAAGTAGGCATTTCATTACAAAATTACAAAATTATTGGCAGATAGTTCTTTTTTTTTAACATTGCATTTGAAAATTTTACTTTACTACCTGCTGGCCTTATTTGGACGAATTCTAAGCTGTGTGAGCGAGACAAAAGGTGCCTAGGATTAATGTGAGTAAAAAGGATCGACAGATTCTCCATTGTATGAATTCGTGTTTGGAATTCGTGTTTGGTTATTATAAAATATAGCCAGTGCGTATCTCGACCTTCTTGACATCGCATGTGCTCTATTATTTATGACTTTTGGCTACAAAATACTATTTCGCATTCTACTGGACTCTTGACTTGTGCATTTTGATTGGATTTTGATTGTTTGGTGATAATTGTGTCAACTCGTTATTCTACTGGACTCATGATTTGTGCATAACAACAGGACTGTGTCATGTCACGAGAAATGTACACACCCCAAGAATATCCTATCATGCATTTTATCTATGGTGAATGTAGCGTGTTTACAATTATATATTTATATATATATATATATATATATATATATATATATATATATATATATATTTCAAAAATTTCATTGTAATCAGTTCAGTAGTGTAAGAGATCATCGCGGACAAAAAATGTGACACGTACTTTTTATATATAAAGATTATAAAGACTAGTTGACCAGGCAGACTTTGTCCTGCTCTTTACGACGTCCCTTTGTTCAAAAAATCTTTGCAGTTGCAATAAAAAATATTAAGAGTCACTTATCGGGACAAAAATATCCTAAATTTTATTAAAATCTCTTGAGTGGTTTCGAAGTTCATCGCGGAGAAACAATGTGACACGTGTTGCGGTTAGTTCCAAGTACTGTACTTGAAACTAACTGCATCAATAGTTTTTTGACACTTTTTTGACACCGATTAGCTTAGGCAGGCTTAGTAAGAGCTGACTACATCTTGACTCTGGTCATACTACTTCTTGTCAAAGGGTTTCATGTTTTGGGTGTATTATCCTCCGTCCAGCATGTGCAGCTCGGGTGAGGTTGGTAGCTAGCATATGACCTCTTAAATACCATACATTACACAACAACATATTGAAATTAATAAAACACGACTTTTCATAAACAGTAATATATATTTTAAAACACACTTGATATCTCTTTGGAGAATATAATAGATCTCAAATTTATTTTACATATTTCATCGTTACAACTTTGCATTATATCTTCTACCATAACCCTGTCCCCCGTTGCGACCACCACTTGTCTATATCAGCTGGTGTTGAGTTCTTTCCGTGGAGGCCAAGTGTGAAGGAGAACCCTTTTGGAAACCAATGAGTGTCAAGTTGCACGCTGATATTGAAGCCACCGACGCCGTCGATAACAGGGGTTGATTTGTGATTCGGTACTAACAAACGGGCGCACGTTATGGTGCATTCTAATCCAGCTGAAATCTTGATATAAATAATAAGAAACTATTGGTAAATCCAATTGTGCATGACTTAAGCGCATTAAAACAATTACGTATAACATGATTATACGTAAATTTTTAAAGTAGTTTAATTACATACAAAATTTCACTAAAAATGTTATAATTATTACTAAACTTCCAATTTTCCGATAATTTTATGTCAAATTTCAATTAAAAAAAAAGCTTGAAAATCCAAAATTGTAATACATATAATTTTCATATGACCGTGAAAAGAAATGTAAATTGTGGTTCTATTCTTCAAAGAGTTCCAGTAGCAGTCAACGAAGTAGGGGAGAGCGGGGTTAAGAGTTCCCGGGGTAAATTGTTCCGATTGAAATAGCTCCGTGAGAAAATAAGATAAAAATATGTAGTAAATTCGTCAAGAAACTGAACGTTGCAGCGCACCGATGGCAGCCATCATAGTTTGGCCAGTGGCGACGGTATATCGGAAAGTGAGTTCGTGAATCAACTGATCCACGTAAGTAAATCTGATCTACGTAATTTTCATTTTTAATATTTATGGTCAATCTCACGAATCGTTATAATTAACTTTTTAATTCTTTGGTGTTTTGATACAGAAATATATCGAGTATCTTGATATACTAAGTTAAAACTGCGTATGTTTCGTAATCTAACCTATGATTTACTTTTTCGAAGACATGTGTTATTGGGGCTAGAAGTTCCTTTCTTTTGGGATATGTTGTGACCTCGGAACAACTTACCCCAGTTCATTTGTACTAGTAATGCAGAAAAAAATATTGTTTTTTTCTTTTGCAGCATATGAATTTATCTCGGAATCAACACGAGGTTCTGTATCTTAGGAGTTTATGCAAAGGGCGGCGGATGGAATCATCAAATATGGAAGAAAAATATAATCCGTTACTAAAGAATTAGATATTTGTCATATGATATTACACAGGTATATGAAATAGCTAAAACCTAGACTAGAAAACGTCACGGTTGGGCTACAAAAAAGTTAGTTTGGTCTTTATTCACTAAAGTACGAACAGGAAAATAAATTAGCAGAGTATCTCTTAAAATGTGCATCAACCCCTCTCTGGCAAAGAAGAGGGCTCTTAGAAAGTTCGCAATATAACAGACACCCCTGTAAAACAAAACTTAGCAGAAGAACAAAGCAAGAGAAAGAAAGTGAGCACTGAGAATTAAGAAGCAAGAAAAAAAAAAGGAAAGGGATAGGACACAAGAAAAGGGAAGTTTGAAAGGTTTTTCGAACGAGCTGGGGAAGTTTTGAGAATGAAGAGGACAGTTTAGAGTAGGTATTATTGTCAAGTCTGCTGTGACAGTTATTCTAACTCAAATTCTGGTGAAGAATGGGTTCAGTGTCAAGAATGTACGAATTGAGCCCATTCCAGATGTAATAAGTATGGAGACTTGTTAAATGTTAACATACATTTGTTCGAATTCTCAATCTGATGAATCATGTGCTGATTAATTAATATGTTTTTTTGTTTTTCTGGTCAAAGACGACTTTCTGATATGGTTGAAAGTAAAGAATGAACTAACTTATCAATGCTGATTAGCTACCCAAGCTGTTAATTATATGTGTAATTGTTAATGTAACTACAAAATGTAAAGTACAAATAACATAGGTATGTGAACTTTAAATATGTTTAGTTTATTAACAATTTAAGAGAAAACAATTGTTTATTCTTATAATATTATGGATTAGTTCTCAAAAAGTTGTTCAAACCAATAATTGTTGTTTTTTTTCACAAATTATACCTTTAATAAAGTAAGAACTTACCCCATCCTAGTAACAACTTACCCCAAAACGGGGTAAATTATTACTTTCTGACTTTATGTATTGTAAAATTAAATGTAAAAAAATCTAACGACAAACGTTCCAAAAAACCTTCTTTATATCATCGTTACATATATTTCCAGATTGTGACCTGGTAAAACTAATGCTACAGCTATTTATATATATATATATATATATATATATATATATATATATATATATAATGTTAAATCATAAACGGAACTTTTAGCCCCGCTCTCCTCTACACCTTCAAGTTACTCCATCAAGTCTGAAGGTAAGGTCTCATCATAGCTAACAAAACGATCTCGACCTAATCCGCCTCGTCGAAAATTTCCAGTAGCAGTCATCAAAGTACACCTTCAGGTCACTCTATCAATTCCGGAGGTAAGTTCTCATCATAACAAACATAACGAGGCCAAAGTCGGCACATCTAGTTCTACTCTTCACGGAGTTCCAGTAGCATTCACTGAAGTACACCTTGAGATAACTCCACAAAGTTCAATATGTATCATCAAAGTCCACTGCTGAACGTAGGCCTCCCCCAAGGAATGCGGCAAAGCACGGACACAAGTCACCTGCATCGATCGACTTCCAGGTCGCATGTCTTACCAGGTCTTCACTTCATCTAGTTGGGAGCACGCCCTACACTTTGCCTACCCGTACGTATAAGTATATTTATATATAAATGCTACGTACTTTTAGCGAAACAAAAAATTTGTAATAAAAATCTGTGATTATAAAAATAATAACCTTGGTCAAATATGTATCAAATTTGGTTTTTGGAATATCTTCTGGTCTACCTGACTCATTGATGGGCGGAGGCAGATAGAAGCGAAGGCCTTCGATCGAGTCTGGCACAAAGCGTTTCTTTCAAAGCCCCCTTCCTATGAGCTTCCCGAGAAATTGTGCAATAGGATTAACAGTTTCCTTGCTGATCGGAGCATCAAGGTCGTTGTAGATGATACATGATCTGATTACAAGACTACTAACCCTTCCACAAGGCTATCACCAACGCAGTTTCTTTTACATATCAATGATATGTTGCAAACTGGTAACATTCATTGCTATGCAGACAACAACACTGGTGATGCTATATACACCGGCCATGCCAATATTTCTCGGTAAAACGTCGCCGAGTACCGGGAGAAACTTGTGTCTGAAGTCGAGTCTTTGCTGAACAAAATCTTGAATTAGCGGCGACTAAATCTAGTCCAGTTCAATCCCCAGAAGGCACAAATTTGCGCGTTTACCGCTAAAAATAACCTCTTTGTCGTATCTCCTCAATTTCAAGGTGCTCCCCTTGGTGCCTCAGCTAGCATCGGAATCCTCGGCATCGACATATCGAATAGTGTATAGTTTCGTGGTCACTTGGAAGGGAAGGCCAAATTGGCCTCTAACAAGCTTGGCGGATTTATTTCATGCCGGCACATCGCTCGCAACTTTACAAAGCGTAATTTCGGCGTCACATGGAATACTGTTTTCATCTCTGGGCCGGGGCACTCCAGTGTCAGCTCCTTCCACTGGACCGCATCCAGTGCAGAGTTGTTAGAATCGTTGAGGACCGAGTTCTTTCTTATCGGCTCGATTCGTTGGTGCTGCGTAGGGATATTGCATCTCTTTTCATATTTTATCGCATGTACCAGGGAGTGATCTGAGGAATTGTTCGGATTAATTCCAGCCGCCAAATTTCACGAACGCACATGGCGCCAAAATTCACGATACCATCCTCACCACTGTGCGTTTTACTAGGAGTTTTCTTCCTCGTACAACTTCTCTGTGAAATTGTTAACCACCGACGATTTTTCCGGACCGATACGACTTAAGGATCTTCAAGAAAAGAGCTTACACCTTTCTAAAAGGCCGGCAACGCACCTGCAATTCTCCTGGTGTTGCGGTTGTTCATGGGCGGCGGTAGTCATTTACCATTAGATGAGCTGTATGCTCGTTTGCGTCTTCTATAAAAAAAATATTGTATTTCTACAGCAATCGATATTTTTGCTGCCTGTTACCCCTCCTATAAGCAAACGATACAGTAATCCACTCAAAATGGCAGACAAGCGTGGAGTGAGGCAGAGCAAAGTGTATTTAGTAAAATAAATTATTGTTAGTAAAATAATGACTGCTCAAAACGCCGAAAATTTCGTGATTTCTCAGCCGAAAAAAAGTTATTATAAGTAAAAAAAGAAACAAAATTAAACTACTATTTACATTCCATCCTACATGATAGATGAACAGATTAAAAATAGATTGAGTTAAACAATTGATATTTTCAAAAGTTATCGTGTTTACCTCTCCATGCGGACTTAATATATATCGACAAATCTACACCATAAGTCACTAAAACCAATTTATGTAAAAATTACAATTAATCGATTAAAAAAAAATATTAATAACTTTAACAATCATATAACTTTCTGCCAATGTGCTTTTTATATCATTTCTATGTTCAATGTGATTGTTAGATACGATTTTATGCGACAAAACGTTGGAATCTTGATTTTTAGGCTCTTGTAGAACATACCTCCGCGCTTTGCGCTTAAGGCATGCAATAATTATTTACTATCAATAATTAATCGATAACCCTTTACCAGGTATTGGCAGCTTAAGACTATATCCATACTATATCCACTACTCATATCGTCCCGTGAGTGTTGTGATAGGTAACAGAAAGGAAAAAATAGAAGATGTAGGGTAGCAGCATTTTTCTGATAACTATTACATAATAATAAAAACTGTAGATGCCAACCCGCCTGCCAAGCGTGACGACTAACCACATATTGCCATAGTTACCACACTCATGACGAAAGGTACAAAGAAACGGTCTCAGTTCTCGGCGACCCCGCTATTCGGATTGATAAGAATCTCCGGTAGAGATTCAGTTGCCAATTTAAACGAGTCGGCCTGGCAAATTTTAATGCACGCACTCGTAAGGAAGAAGAAATGAACAAGTTCCGTTGTAGTATTACAGGATTATCTGAGGTCTGAAGAGAGAGAAAGGACACGTTACTCATTGAAAGAAATTCTAACATCGGAAGGGCGACTATCTGTCGAATGGATTTATCGTCCGCAAATTTCTCGTTAACAACGTTAATAATTCAAAATTAAAAAATTTGAAGAACCGACTTCAATATAAATTATTAAAAATAACGCAAAAAGTATTGGTCCGACTTTGATCAAATTAATATGGGACCACATGAGAAGCGCCAGCTTTCAAATAAAAAAAAGAATGATCAAAATCGGTTCACCCAGAAAAAAGGTATGAAGTAATAAACAAAAAAAAAACAGTTGACCTGAGTACCTCCTCTTTTTTGAAGTCGGTAGAAAATATTAAAGGGTATCAAAACAAAGGTTGCGTAAAGTATACTCCGAATCACCAAACGGTATTCGTTAAAGGTCATACAGCGTTACGCACCAAGATGAACCATTTAATTCAGCAGTGGCACTACAGAAAGTAAGATTGACTTCATTATCATGACCAGACGGCAACTGTTCAATGAAAACATGTAGCGATCACCGAATGGTGGTCTATAATGTGTGGAGTGTAAATGTGTGCGTGGAGTGTACAGTGAAGTGTAGTGTGGGATTTAAAAAAATAAAATAGTCTGTAATTCGACTTTTATACAGATTTGTAATGTATATCGGAAACCGAAGATTATTCTTATATACAGTAGGGTAATACTGATCCAGTGGTTTTAAATGCGACTGCTGTGAATGAGGTTCCGGGTTAGAATGCCG